>JASANE010021369.1:0-48545 GCA_030248225.1 Trileptium ribeirensis
TCCAGGCTTGCGGCACCAAATGTAGCCCGCGTGAGCCTTGGGTATATTGCTAGTCTTAACTGATCCTCAATATTCCCTAAGCTTACTTATAATTAAATTTTTCCGCACAGCAAAGACCGTTATTTAATCAAACGTTAAATAAATTTAATTAATAACAATAAAAGGTGGCAGCGCCACTTACCCGACCGGCAGCAATCTTGAGGCAACTGAGCCCCAAGACAACTGCTCAACCTCTTAAATACCCGGATTTCTGGCAAATTCGTGGAATCAAAAATATAAACAAAAATCTAATTTTAGCTCAATTTTTGAAATGTTTTGAGTTAGCTCTGAATTCCCAGAATCCACCACCCAAAAATAAATACAAACTAACATCCCGTTTCACACTCAAATTCACATGGCAGTGCAAAATTCACGCATGCACAGGGAACAATAAATGCAAATATAAATTCAAAAGTACAGAGCAATGTCAAACAAAATTTAATCAAAACATAAAATCACAACCATATCAAAAAAACTGTGACAAAAGTAGCTGGATTTTGCCCTCTCCAGAACCAACTTTTAGTTCTACATTGCCATGTGTCACATCCAAAATCACACGTTATACACATCACAATTACATACACAAAAGCACACTTACGCACAAATTTTACCTAAATTTTTACCGTAGAAATATACACATTTTACACGACAAATTCACACCAAAATCCTCGTACGAATTATCCAAAAGCATACACATCAAAACATTAATTAGCCACTTAAAATAAAATCATTACAACAAATATGTGCTAGTGAGTGGTCATCCACGGCATCGCAAAAGCATTTAACAGTAGTAAAAATATTACAAACCGTAGTCCCTGGAGGATCTTTTCTTGACCAAATACCGAACACAAAATATATATTTAAAATACTAAAAAAGTGAATAGGTTTTTCAGGGATTATAACCCACGACTTTTCTCGTGAAAGTCTAAAGATCTAACCAGTCGACTACCGAAATTCTGAGATCTTCATCTTGCTGCATGCGTAAAAGCGAAGAACACCATTTTGCGTGTTTTCGTCATTTGTCAGAGTGTATGTATATAAAAAAACATAGCAGAAACCTGTTGTTTTCGACTTTTGTATATGCTGTACATTATAGACTTTGCTTTTGGATTTTGTCAGAATTGTGCAAGAATTTTATGGTGAACCTAGGTTGAAATCCACTTCCCCCAGTTCCGAATATTGGGGTTTTAGATCCCTTACCGACTACAAGGGAATGGGTACGATTTATTAAAGACACAATTTTAATTATTAGTTGATGTTTTATAAAATTTATAAAAATCAGTGTTGGTGGGGGGGCTATATGTCATTTTTCTTTTATGATTAGGAACATTAAATTAGGTCAAAAACAACGGAATTACACCTTTTACGCTGTTACAATAGTCCTATACAGTAACCAAATTGAATTGCCTCCGCAATAACAGCATTCTTCGCAGACATATTAACAAATCATTATGTTGGTTGATGTTGATTAACTATAGTCTCCATTATTGCCTTTAACATGACTTCGTGCCTAACTTGGTTCCATTCAACGATCTCTTTAAACGTCAACGACTCACTGGTATCACATATCCTTTTAGGACAATGTTCCAGCGTAACATCTGTCTTGGTATCAATAGGATTGAACGAATCGGCTTTTTGAGATTTGTAATATTGCTGAATACTGTTGTATGGAACATCATCTACATTGAATGTAGTCTTATGAATACAACTGAGGGAATAGTAGCCAGTTGCGAATAAACCAAGTGATGTACCATTTTTGGATTCACAAATTTTAATAGTATTTGAAAACATCATTGCGTACAGTTTAGTGTTTTTCGTGTTACTATCTTCTTTTCATGTATTTCTTTCACCTTTTCAGGAGTTCAATTTGGAACACCTTGCATATATTCTGACCGAAGCTTTTCAATATGTATAGGCATAGGACAAGAAAATTTACCACTATCAGTGACAAGATATGGATAAGAAAATTTACCTATATCGGTGACAAAATATATCATATAGCATAGATCCCACAGAGCCGTCTTTATACTTCACGCCACTATTTTCATCTCGTTCTATATATATATATAGGTTTCAAACTCTTCTAAAGCAGCTTTGTTTTCGATTGCAGTCTTTTGAAAAATAAAGCCTTGATATCTTCGGTGGGATTCTGTTCCACATCTGCATTAATGTGTGCAGGCTTAACATCAATCTTTTTTGCTTTGTTTGACCATATTGAAACAATAATTGTTTCCAACAGCTCTATCGTTACGTACTATCTTTTCTTGTTGTCATTTATCTTTAGTGAAGTTAATTTGTAAATTGCCGCACGCTGATCGCGAAGCTGATTTATTTGTTGCTCAGTTAGAAGAACGTTACCATAATACATTGTAACATATATATCTCATTTGGTGAGTTTATTATTGATAACGGAACATGTTTCATAAAATTTTCCACACTTTGTCGGTTTTTACTAACGCATGAAGTAAGCTTATGGCTGATTTATGACGTTCCATTGTCGAATCTCAAGCAGTATTTTTCTTCTAATGTTGGTCTGTAAACATTTGTCTGATCGAAAATGTTGTCTGTTACTAATAACTACTCAGGAGTTGTTGGTTTTAAATCGATCATCACGTATACATATGGTTGTTTATTCGTTGCCATTTCAAATGCAGCAGGTTAAAACGTTGGTTTGTTGGGCCATATTTCTCTTCCTAAGATTGAAATCATTGATTTGGAACGAGGGTTTAGAAATATAAATATTGACCAAATCTAGAAATTTCTTTTCCGTCATATACTTTTTAGAATGTAAAAGTTTTGTACTATGACAATATTACTAATATTGTGTCTCATCCTAGTAAACATTACAGCTACAGTCGCGGCCAGAAATAAGTGCAATCGAAAACGATCGAAATCGAAATCGATGGAAATCGCAATCGATCGAAATCGAAATCGATCGAAATTTCGTTTAATCGAAAAAAATGTGAATTTTAAAATTTTGAAATTTATCTAATTGCGCGAAAATCGAAATCGAACGAAATCGAAATCGATCGAAATTTCGTTTAATCGAAATCGAAATCGATCGAAATTTCGTTTAATCGAAATCGATCGAAATTTCGATCGATTTCGATCCATTATTTTGCACTTATTTCTGGCCGTGACTGTATGTAGTGCTTTTTCGTTTGAGTACTACGTAAGATCATCTAGAATATATAAAGCATTACCATTGCATTTATCATTATTGCTTGGAAAGCCTTCCTCAAATGTGATATTGTGCCTCATCCTAGTAAACATTACAGCTGGTGCCTTTGCGTTTGAGTATTACATAAGATCATCTAGAATATATAAAGCATTACCTCTCATCCTAGTAAACATTACAGCTAGTGCCTTTTCGTTTGAGTATTACATAAGATCATCTAGAATATATAAAGCATTACCATTGCATTTATCATTATTGCTTGGAAAGCCTTCCTCAAATGTGATATTGTGCCTCATCCTAGTAAACATTACAGCTAGTGCCTTTTCGTTTGAGTATTACATGAGATCATCTAGAATATATAAAGCATTATCATTGCATTTATCATTATTGCTTGGAAAGCCTTCCTCAAATGTGATATTTGACTTTTCATTTGCTATCTCGTGATACAGTGCATCGTAATATATCACCACATAACTTTCGAATGGTTTGTCAAACACATTTTACGTTGTAGCTCTACCACTAGACGTGTCTACCCAAAACCAGTAGTTGCTCCAGGTGAAGGGCACTTCTATTGACAATGTAGATTGATCAATGACGACATTTATTGTCATTGTTTTTGACATTGATGTTCGCTTTTTTAGGTTCGAGTGAATTAGGGAGCGGTTTATATGTAGCACCGCGTAATAAAACATAACGAGCAAAGTACGTATGCTATAAACGTACACATATGTTCCACATTTCTGACAATCCACCCAGATCCATGTATACTGAATGATTCAATGATTGTTAAGATTTATCTGAACGAAATCGAACTTGGTTGAGATACGGTTACGAAATTGAATATAAGTTGGATTTTAGCAGAAATGTTGCCGAAAATGTTGTAGGATTCATATCCTTGTCAAAAGTTACCTTTAGACCAATATACGTTTTCGTCGCATTCCAGTCATTGAGTTGCTGCTTGATCATGTCGTGCACTTAACATTTGCACTTAATAAGAAAATGTGCTCGATCAACAATTTTTGATTTAGAATTCAGCTGATAACTCGCTAAAAACCCCGAAGTTATTTAGATAAAATGGATAACATATAATGTATACTTTTGAAAGGAGAGCCATACTAAACTGGTGAAAATTTTGAAGCTACAATATTTATATGTACATATTCTTTGATGTCATTTCTTTGAACATCAATTGGACACATATTTTCCGAAACGTCATCAGATGAGACATATATCTATTGGTCATTTAGATTTGAGTCTTCTAATAGGTATTTAATTTTCGTATCGGAAGACCAAGATCATCACCAAGTATTCTCTACGCATCAATGATTTCTTTGTCTGAAACTGTCTAGCTTCTTTAGATTTTTTTATTTTGGAAGTATTTTCCAGACATGGACTCACAAATCTGTTTATTTTGCAATGGTCTCATTCACTAACAATATGCATTGATTCATTTTGTAGTTGAGCATCTCACCTTGGACATTAATGCACTACTCGACACCATACCAACGCTAATGCATATCGTAAAACATGCACATCGATGCATATCACATGACAAACACTACGTAACACTAAAGTTAATTTGAGAGAAATGCGTTATAATATAGTTTTAATTATTCTTTAGTCTCTGAACTTAAACGCAAACACAAGTCGCAGGTGAAGTTGTGCAGTAGGGGTTCAGCAACCCAAGTTTTTTTGCAGAATGAAATAGGACCAAATGTTGCTATTATCGTATGTAACATGTAACCAGCAAACTTCTATGACATACACTAGGTAACACTAAAGTTAATTTGACAGAAATGCGTTTATAGTTTTAATTATTCTTTAGTCTCTGAACTTAAACGCAAACACAAGTTGCAGGTGAAGTTGTGCAGTAGGGGTTGAGCAACCCAAGTTTTTTTTGCAGAATGAAATAGGACCGAATGTTGTATTATAGTATGTAACATGTAACCAGCAAACTTCTATGACATGCACTAGGTAACACTAAAGTTAATTTGACTGAAATGCGTTTTTAATTATTCTTTAGTCTCTGAACTTAAACGCAAACACAAGTTGCAGGTGAAGTTGTGCAGTAGGGTTTGAGCAACCCAACTTTTTGCAGAATGAAATAGGACCAAATGTTGCTATTATCGTCTGTAATATGTAACCAGCAAACTTCTATGTCGCAAACGTGCACTGGAATGTAAATAAATTTTTCTGTCAGAAATGACTGTCAGATTTCGGTCATGCTAACTCCGAGGGAACGTCGAAAAATTCCGAATAAGAAAATTTTTTTCGATGTCATCTCGCACACTTTCGAATAGCACTAAGTTTTTATAGTTTATTGCAATCCTTTTTATTTAAGCATTTGAAGAGTAGATCGAACAAAATGTCGAACATACATATTCGAACACAGTTTGAACAAAAAGAATAGTTTTCGAATGAGCGTCGAAAAGGTCTGGAACAAATCTCGAAAGAACATCGAGCAAACAACAACCATTTCTGACAGAGACTGTATATCAGTTTGCTAAGGCAGCATTCAATTGCAGTAACATCCTCAAGGCTTCTGCATATTAGCTTTGTATAAATACTTTTTGTCCTATACATAGAGTTAAGCAACCTTATCTCTGCCAGAACTGATTGCTGTTCGCTCGATGTTCTTTCGAAATTTGTTCCAGACCTTTTCGATACTCATTCGAACACAGTTTGAACAAAACGAATAGTTTACGAATGAGCTTGAAAGGTCTGGAACAAATCTCGAAAGAACATGAGCAAACAACAACCATTTCTGACGAGACTGTATTCGGTTTAGTAAGGCAGCATTCAATTGCAGTAACATCCTCAAGGCTTCTGCATATTAGCTTTGTATAAATACTTTTTGTCCTATACATAGAGTTAAGCAACCTTATCTCTGCCAGAACTGATTGCTGTTCGCTCGATGTTCTTTCGAAATTTGTTCCAGACCTTTTCGATACTCATTCGAACACAGTTTGAACAAAACGAATAGTTTACGAATGAGCTACGAAAAGGTCTGGAACAAGTCTCGAAAGAACATCGAGCGAACAGCAATCATTTCTGACAGAGACTGTATATCAGTTTGATAAGGCAGCATTCAATTGCATTAACATCCTCAAGGCTTCTGCATATATTAGCTTTGTATAAATACTGCTTGTCCTATACATAGAGTTAAGCAACCTTATTATACTTCACCGTTTTCGAGGCAAACATTGAGCGTCTAACATTGATTTTTTGCGCAAATTGTCTTAAAATCTGCAACTTTTTAACTTTTTACATGAACAATCCTGTTTTCTGCCGAAACCTGATTTACCAATTTTAGTCACTGTACATATTTAATATATAAGCTATCAGGCGAAATGCACAACACTTGTGTTAAAATGCGCAACCTCCGTCGACAAAAACAAAACCCTGGGATCAAATGTGAAATTCTTCGCGCTTCATAGTAATTAAATATGTGGAAAATTTAAAATTTGGATCACACTTTTCAGTAGTTGGAAATAAATTATCATTGTCTGAGTTTTAAAGCAATAAACTAGATTTCAGATATGAAAGATTTTAAGATTCCGCGTGTGTTTTTATCATTCACCGGTTACTCAGGTTTGGAGGCTGATTTATTCTGCACGTTTCGTATATCGAACGTGCTATACAGTACTAACGGGATACTTCACTTCGTGCAAATTTGTTCAGCATTGTTTCATTTGTGAATGAAGCGTATTATTGAAAATTACATTATTATTCATACTTTACTCTCATTTTCTAGATAAACACGGTTTATCCAACACTGAATTCAATCGACGTATGGCAGTTGAACGTGATATCGAAAAAACGTCTGCCTATTTTGAATCAATAAATCTACAATTTGACGAAAGTGGCCATTTTTTGCTATACCCGACTATGGTTGGCATCAAGCTGATCAATTTGGAAACGAATCGGTGCGTTCGATTAATCGGTGGGTTCTCATTTATTGAGCATGACTATTAATGAACGATATGCCACTGGTTATTAACTCGAGCGAGCTAGAACCAGATGGTTTGAATTAAAATCCGCCAATAAAACGGCATCGCAGGCAAGCAGTCCGGGTATTTTAGTATCCGGACACAAACCCAGACCTTGCAAAATAACCGGAATTTTGAAAACGAATACCCGGTCCCGGATGCAACTCCAAATAAAAGCAAATGGTTCGCCAACCGTTCGCGAAACATTTATAGCTGTTCAATTATTGCTATTTTCGAATAATTTGGTTTTATTTCTGGCGTAACCTATGGAACTGTGTGGGATTAGTATTATATTTTTCCACGCTTGGCGCATCTTTATAGGTATATACATTCGATTTGTTTTAAGTTGAAATTATTAATTAGGTACTCTTGGACGCCGCTGAGTAGTATTCAAACTTCAAATTACACCTGTGTTTTAGGTCCCGTATTGTCTCTGATTTTAGCGGCCGAGGAAGCATATTCTGAACGCCTTTAATAATCTGCACGGATGTTGATGTATAAAAGGCTTAATGATGGGTCTGTTTTGCGATCTTTAAGCTCATAAGATTTCACAATTCAAATTATTGTGGTCTTGGTTTAAACGTACGTATTCGATGATGGGAAAGTCGGTGGTCGAATTTACTGATATTTTATTTTCCGAATTCTATATTTATACTATAAAAACTATATAATTCAATACTAATGCTAAAATGGTTGCTGTACTGGTCGTGCAATTTTCGTTGATATTATAGGCAAGGATGAATCTCTTCGGTTTATGCGGATAGCTTTGTGCAAAGCAACGCCCAGTCAAATAGCAAACGCTCAAAGCGGCGGTAGTTCAATTGAAATGGAAGCTTCTGATAATCCAGGATTAAAGCGAGGTGAAATGATTAATTTTATAGTCACGGATATTTTAGACTTTCCACAAAGAGTTATACTCAACAAGCCTTTGCAGTCAATTCATTTTGGATTGTATGGACCATAACATTCATTAATGTATAGCACTGTTATAAATTTTGTCTTTTGAATTTGTTTTTTTCGTTTTAGGGTGGCAAGCGTATAGCAACTTGCGAGAGTAAAAATAACTGCCTTAGTCAACATGTTAATGAACCGAATCGTGACCGGACAAGATTAGGTTTCTTTTCCAAACCGCTATCAGTACTGCATATTATTCGAATAGTATTCTCGTTTCATTTTTTAATTACATGATGCCTTTATCGTACGTATACATTTTATTATTGATTTTAGCTGCACCTGATCCGATGTTGATATGTACAGCGTATAAGAAGAATCGATTTTACATATTTACTAATACGGAACCCTTTGAAACGTCAGGGTAAGTATATTTTTGTTCGGAATTTATTTAGATTTCTTATTGATTACATTACTTTTGTTATAGTACAGAGTTTGTCACTATTTTAATACCGTATGTGTTAATTTAGGACGTCGTCTGATAGTTGCAAATAATGACTTTTACAAAGAACATTGTGAAATAATAATAATTATTAAAGGCACGAGACTAAAAATTTCTTTTAACTTAAAATATTAATATTGATACTCCAAAACAGTATTAAATTTTGAGTTTTTCATTTCACAACCAATAAGATTGTGAGTGCAATCCGTTAAAATTCGATATTGTTATGTCAGTGTTATTAGCGAGCTGGCTGTAGAAGTCACATTTCTGTGGAGACATGTGATTAATCAACTATAGCAGAAAATATACGAACGCCTTTGACTACGTACAATGTGCATTAATATGCGTTGGATGTATCATGGTTAACTTTTTAGTCAAAGAATAACAATTAATTATTGTATAATCAGACTTTACAATTTAATACAAAATATTTCAGGAGTACAAATGATCGGGATATGTTTAACGAAAAACCGTTGAAGGAAGATATGCTTACCGCTGTTGAGGTATATAATGGATTGTTGGATATTTAAGTTTTAGTGCTGCTCAAGGTCGTAACCAGGGGGTCTAGACCCCCTATCGGCGGCCGAAATTTTTGATCTTTGTCGTGTCGTCGAAATAAAGAATGATTAAGTCAGAAATGTCACGATCTTAAGCTAAGGAACTTACAGCAAAATCTAGCCCCATTTATGTACACAAGAATAATATTGTACACGCATTTAGCTAAAATAGTATGCTGCGGGCAGGGAATAACCACAACCAGCAACCGGAACCGTGCATTTAAACCGGATCCGGAACTGGAACGGGAACTTGGTCTCGAAACTTATATATAGTAAAACAGATAAAGGAAGAAATCAAGGTACGTGGATTTAAAATGTGGTAAAAATAACTTTTACATTAAACTTAACGCAGTGTGATGACATTATTGCCGCTCTGGAACTTTGAAGAAACCGACTGAATGTGCTTTTAGCGTATGGGGCGTAGACTAAACACTTTCGTTAAAAATACGTTTGTTACATGCTATGCCATAGGAAACTTGGAATTATAGATTTTTATGGTCGTAAAAGAAAATAAAAGAAGGTATTATACTATAATTTTTCTGATCTATGGTCAGAGACATTGGTTAGGCTTACGTTGGCCAACCAGCGGTCGTCAAGTAGATGATAATGATGATGACCTGATCAGAATGCTATAAATGGAACAAACCGTGATATTGCCCGCACTGTTACAATAAATACAGTTTATTGTCAAGATTCCAATTTCTGGCTGTGTTTTAGATATGTTATTTTACTCCAATGTAGACTGCTTAACAAAGTTTATAAGCGCACTAGCTGTACTTGACGCAATTTATCTTAGCCAAGCTTACAGCTAAGCACAAATAAATAGTCCATACTCTGTTACCTACTTGGACCGGTTTAATTCTAACATTCGCCGCAGACGTTTGAATGGGAAAAACAGCTGTTACAAGCATCGACCTGGCTTTATTTTGTTAACAAATTCCTGCAGAGTAGAAAGTTGAAAAATTCCTACTGAAATTATGTGTCCTACTACACAAGGCAATTTGTTGATTTAGTGTTTGTTTGTTTCGTTATATTGGCACTTGATAATTGTGAATACATATATTACATAATGTTTGGACCTCAGATGAAGCAAAAATTTGGGCAATTTTAAACCTGAATTCCGGTTCCGGTATGGCTTTTTCTTTTTCCGGAACTGCAACCGGAACACCGCGGATTCCGGTTAGTCCCTGGCTGTGATTTTTATCATGTTTACGTTCGTACGCCAAAAGCAATTTATTCTAATAAGGAAAATGCTACATGTTTTAATATTGAACAAGCCTTAAATTATAATCATTACAACATTAAAATAATGACTTTGTAAACGTTAGCATAGCAACCTTAGTGAAATTTGATTTTTGACATGATCTGGTGCAGAAACTTTACCTAAAAGTGCTATTTTATTTATAAAATTCAAGAGATTTGGTACATTAAATACACTGTATTGTAGGAAGATACAACACAGCGTCGAATTACCGAGGCTTGCACTATTCACACAACGATGGGCGACATTCATTGCAAGTTGTATCTTCGCGAAACGCCTAAAACGGTCGAAAATTTTTGCATACACGCTCGCCAAGGATATTTTAGTGGACATATTTTTCATCGCGTCATTAAGTCGTTTATGATTCAGACTGGTGACCCTACAGGTTAGACATTCGAAATGTTTCGCTTTATTAGTTTAGTTTATATATAATGTAGACTAGATGCCCAAGGTTCATGGGCTTAGGGGAATAGCGCATATGCGCGGGGTCTACGGTAACAAAATATTTTTCGGCATCCACATTTGTCTTAAAATTTTTATAATTCTGCTCATAATGCTAAAATTTTCCTCGCGCGTTCGGCCCGCGCGCGTGGGGGGGTGGAGTTAGTTATTGCTTGAAGGGTGGTCTGACCCTTAGGTGGTAGCCCACGCTACGCACTCATGACCACACATGTATAATATTGTTTTAACAGTCTGCCTTGAACCATTATAGCATAATATTATCGGAGCATTAGTAACCTGGTTTCTTTATAACCATCTTAAAGCAAGAGAGGATGGGAAGTTTCGATTTTGGAAGTTTTAGTTGTGGATCGGAGTCTAGGCAACTTTTAGGAGTTGGCGATCAAAAGTATGAAAGTTCTAAAAAAGGTGTACTACACAAATTGTGCCATTTTAAAGTTAACTATGCAAAGTTACTAGGCACACGACTTGTGCAGGCATATATAGTGCAGTGCTCGCCAGAAATGACTGTGCGCAGAAATTAAATTTGTGCTTATGTAGCAGCAGCCTGTTCAACTGTGGGAATTTGTTTTAACCCAAATTCTCTCAACATATAGAACAATAAATTAATACTGGCTTGTTCTCAGCGATCACGACAGCTGAACATTCTGTGCTTCGTGAGGTATAAGCTAAATAGTGTGAATTTTGGTGTGCCATAGCGCACGGTTTAAAATTTGATGTAACGCTGTGCAATGATGCTAGCAAGACAAAGGTATATGTATGTGGCATCCGCAGAACTATAATAGATACAAGCTGGGTGTATATACCGTAAAATTATAATATTAGTAACTTATAATTATACACTAGGGTCATTTCACGAAACCATGTCATTTTAGTCGGGGGGGCTACATCGGCACTTTTTGGCCCATACCACCAGTCTTTTGTAAGGAAATTTAATGTCGCTGTGAGATGTAGTAATAGCTTATCCGACGATCATAACGAGGTATAGTGGACCCCTGTACCCCAAACATAGCAGGAGCCAGAGGCCCTCAACCCGGGTTGGCCAAATGAAGCCAAAAACACATGTCCCAATATAAACGTTCGCCGTATCGCTAGCACGTGATACATATGTGTGTGTTTCATTTCACTGTGATCCATTGGTATTTGGTAATTTTTCCGGAAAAACTTGGGAGTAAGCATCGACACTGAAGCTGACGTCAAGCTTCCGAAAATTTTTTTCGTGACATGTAGCCCCCCAAGGTCAAATCTGGCAGCTTTCAGACGCTGGTAAATAACGTCAAAGTGCACTAGCGCTAAAAATGCTATAATCGTAATCAGTACAGGTGTTATTGAAAAAAAGAATATCAGCGTCTGTCCATGTGTTATTTCATTATGAGGTCGAAGGTCATAAAATGCCAAAAATGGGGTATGCAAAATGTAGCCCCCCCCCGACCTGACCAAACTTAAATTTAAAAAAGCCAAATTTAGCATACAATCTTACAATAGGCCGGATATAAACATAGTAAAGCCCCACTAGAATCGACCCATCTATTAAAAATTTTTAATGAAAATGTAGCGCCAAACCGACCTGGCGTGTATCCCCCCCCGACATGTAGCCCCCCCCCCCCCCCGACCGCATGTATAATAAAAGTAATCGAAGGTCGCAAGAATCATATTAGTATATAAGTTCATCATCATTGCCCTATGATATGGGGCCGTGCTGTTAACTGGGCAGCTAGGGAACCCTTCTGCCTGCCCGCACATCTATTACACACATTGTCCTTGCTATCATCACTTAAATGTAAGCTAGTCATAGATCAATTGTATTTGTTTTACACCACCTTACATCTAGAATGTATAGAAGTAGCTAAAGTTTGGCGCGTTGCATGTTGTAGGAAGCTGTAACCCCCCGACCTGAGGTGTAGCCCCCCCCCGACCTGAGGTGTAGCCCCCCTGACTCAACATATCGGCGTGCCATTTTTTACAAGGCCTAAGGATCTGCCAGAAATTTTTTCTCAGACGTCCCCCGCTCATGGTTGGTTTGTGAGCATAAAATGGTATCTGTAGGTGCTGTCTCCATTGCGCTAGAAAAACTTCTGCGACAGGCTTGTTCTAAATTGGTCGATTTTTAACCCCAAGAATGCCCTAGCAGCATCAATTTTAGGTCGCAAGTGCTCCAAATGGCTTGACGAGGACCATTTTGGTCCGACTTGCATAAAAACAGACCATGGTTCGCGTGTCACTCCGTCAACCTACAGAATAATGACTTATTTCGGATTAAGATTTGACCCCCAGGGGGGCCCTTTCCATCCCCTATAGCAGGTTTCAGGTAGCTCGTTTTGCATAGAGACCTCGATATTCGAAAAATTCAGGGTTTTTTACATCGGAAGAGGTCTAGACACTGTACATTCGAAAATGTTTCATTTTGGCTTCAAAAAGTGGTGTTTCAAAAGTACATGGTTTCGTAAAATGACCCAGTAATAATTTGACGTTGCGTTGTGTAGAAAATAATCGTTTACGTCGTAGAGACAAAAAACACCCCCACTCTACTGCGCGTTTACGCTATAATGTCGCCGCTATTTAGAATTTTTGTCCCACTGTAGTTGCGACTCTACCGTATTGTCAGTCAGGGTGACACCCATACTGTAAATCAATTGCCGAGGGTGTTCGACATACCCCTAGCCACTACATTTTTATCTTTACAGTGTCGTACGCACCCTTAGCTACCAATTTGGAGGGAATTAACTATGACGAACACCGCCTGTACCTAATGCGGCTTTATTAGTCAACTATGCTGTGTGGTTTTTTAATCTCGATATTAAGGCCATATGAACATTGATGAAATAATTCCGCACACTGTCAGTAAAACTGCAAGAAGACACGGTATGTTTGACACTGTTAAAAAGCGGAAATACTCTTAGCCTTTGAAAAAATTTATAAAAACATGCGAGTGTATAAGCCACCCTGTTGTCAACAGTGTGCCTGACACTGGTGGTGTACATAGGTTCCAAACGTTGAGGACATTATAATGTGAATACTGCATAATGATTCAAAGGTCCCTGCAGAATATCTACATACTTCCATTATAAATCTCCCGATACCCTCTCGACATAAATATTTTTGGTGTACATGTTTGCACATGGGCAAATCGGCATAAAGAACGTGTATGACCTGCGCGAATTCTGCAGTCGAACAGCCATGTTCGCGGTCTGTGCGTGTATTTTAATCTACGCAAAAAAACGCGATTATCAATCGCGTCTACGCGGTCAGAAAAATGCGATGCTAAATAGCGACAGCATCTGCATGTTGCTATATCATAAATCTTTATTCGCGTGCATAAGAGAAAAATCTTTGTTCTCGTACACTCATTGCTTTTAAGATCCTGAACTGACTTGATTGTGTACATGCCTAAAGTGGACTCACATATTACCGTCCAGTTTCAGTCTTTACATTAGTACTAATAAATTACTAAATTGCTAAATTACATTAAGGTACTGGAACTGGCGGCCAAAGTGTATGGGGCGGTGAGTTTGAAGATGAGTTTCATCCATCGCTAAAACATGATCGTCCGTACATGATGTCGATGGCAAATGCTGGACCTAATACTAATGGTTCCCAATTCTTCATCACAGTGGTGCCTACGGTAAGTAGCAGCGAGTACATATGGTTCAGATGATCCCACCAACCGTCGTATTTTGTTCTGACCAATGAGGAATGAAACTTGTTGCGGAAAGAAATTACTAAATTTGATTCGGAGTTTTCCTAGCCAAAAAATTGGCAAATTAAAAATCACCAGAATTTGCACTTTTAGTTCTTTTTTATTTTTACAAAAATGGTTTTTTAATCCGTGTGAGGTATAATATTAATTACCTCGCAGTGTTCGCGCGAAGAAGAAGATTAGTTCAAACTACAAATTTTCTATCGCAAAAAATCCATGAATTGTCCTTGAATCTCCAAAGCAACAAAATGGCTTGATTTTAATCGTAGCTCAGTCAGTTTGGACTGAATTTATGCCACACAAAAAGCATTCTTCGTAAAGTTTCATTTGAAATAGCTAAATAGGATGGTGCATAGAAGAGATCAGTAAGTGCATTATAAAGAAAAATGGTAAATCAAGTACTGTTGTATTCCGATTGTTATAAACTCAAATCGGTTTTAAGCAAGCTTCGTATTAGTAATGGATTGGTATTGAATCAGTAATTAACTTTCTATGTACGTTGCTACTTTAGGTTAGCATTATTTATCAGTAATGTTTTAGGATGAATCCTGGTATATTTTGTGGTATTAGTTTACCTAAAATTACCTGTTGTACATATGGAATTGGTGGAATAAGTCGTGCAGCGTTTGTTTTTTGTGTCTTGTTGCGTCGATCAAGAATTACTGCTGTACACCGGCTAGAAATAAGTGCAAAATAATCGGCCGGAATTTCGATCGATTCCGATTAAACGAATTTCGATCTATTTCGATTAAACGAATTTCGATAAAGTCGCTTTCAATAATATTGCCCTTAACGTTTAGCCGAGACTGTTGTATTTGACAAAAAAATTTATACATTCATTTGCTATCCTTTAATTCTCGTCAAGGCTTAGTATGTTTCTCGTGATCATTTTAATGCGTAATAGTCCAGTTGTATTTGGAAACAGTTTGATCGTTATGTACGCTTGAGCGTCATTTCGTTCGGGAAAAATTACTACATACTGGACAATAAATTTTCAACGTTTTACGATCCTTCAATGCTCTGAGAAGTTTATTATATTTCTTGCGAGCATTTTTGTATGTGAAAATTACAGTTGCCGTCGAGAAAAAACCTTGCACGTTATTAAAGTTTGAGCACTATAGCGCTATTTTAATTTGGAACAGGTCACGCAGCGGGTTGTAAATTCAGCTGGTTTGAATTGTGATAGCTTGGGTGATATTTCTGTGGTTTTTAAGCATGTATACTTGGTTAAACCTTTCATGTCAGAACTGCTGCAGACACGGCCAGAAGTGCAAAACAGTTGCTTGAGGTTTCGATGACCTGGAACGAAACTTTAGTCCATTTCGATTTTGGGTACAAATACATTTCAGAGTTCCGACTGCAATTATACGAAATCTCATTCGATTGCCATTTCGGTTGCGCTTATTTCTGGTCGAACCTTTAATTTGTGTATCGTGTATATATCTGACAAACTCAAGCCCGTCGTCAGATACCGAATTGGGGTTGTACGATTCACTGCTGCGTAAGCAAGCCACTGAGCTATGTATCTAAGAGCTGTTGCTCAGTTGGTAAGGACCACGAAACCCGAACAAATAAACAACGCGGCTGAAAACACGCCACTCGGCCAACTCAGTTAATATATTTTACAGTGTGCGTTGTGCTACTTGGCTCCAGTTATCATAGTACTACACATATTGAGCTGAGAAATAAACGCAAATTTAAGCGAATCGTTCATGAACGATTCTTGAAAAATTCTTGAATAGCAATGGAACAAAGTTAATTTTCCTCGAAATGTTCAGGAACGATTCGCGGAAATTTTGCTTTTACTTCTGATTATTACCGAAGCGCACAGCTGCACAATTTTAGGGTAACGACAATGGCGCAAACGTTGGAAATTACGGAATTATCTATATTTGACCGGGCTTGTATCACCATTTTAGTCGAGAAGGTGATAAAGCAGGTTGAGTTTTGTGAAACTGATTAGAATATTACTTTTTTACCAGGTTAATAACCATGTATAAACTTGACAGCTAGTCCGGTTGAAACTTGAAGCGTCCAGCTGCTGTAAATTACGGAATTATCTATATTTGACCGGGCTTGTATCACCAATTTAGTCGAGAAGGCGATAACACAGGCTGAATTTTGTGATACTGATTGGAATATTACTTTTTTACCAGGTTAATAACCATGTATAGACTTGACAGCTAGTCCGGTTGAAATGTTTAAGCGTCCAGCTGCTGTAAATTTGTTGACTTGTTCTCATTTTGCCATTACAGCGTTTATTTTTGTTTTAGCCTTGGCTTGACGAGAAGCATACAATTTTCGGCCGCGTCACCAAAGGCATGGAAGTGGTGCAGAATATTAGTAAAACAAAAACGAATCCGAAAACAGATAAACCCTATGACGAAATATCGATTGTCAGCGTTACTTTAAAATGATTCATTTGATAAGCTTAGCCATGTATATAGATATATACATATGTGGAACTTTAATAGTAAATCATTGTACTTCCTTTGATTGGTGATTGGATTGAGCGACTTTGGCAAAATGTCATGGCCAAACGAATATGTCGTGGCGTAAAGCACAGTTCGTGCCGAAAATGTTACCACTCTAGCAGTGATCGAACATTGAGTGAGCAGTGTATAAAACGTGAACGGACATTAAAATGATGATTTGCAGATGATCGTGAACGGAGTTATGAACTGCCGTTTCTTTATGGATTTATATATATATTGGCACTTTGACCTTGAATGTTTCTGAAGGCCACAATGTTCTGTTATTCCGATTCGTTATAGGTATGTCTATCCATTTTTATACATATTGCCTTTACCTATATATTGGCCTGGATACAGTTTAGTACGACTTAACCCTCTATGTTTTGCATTTCAAGTACAGTACCCGCCAAAAATGACTGTCGCTCGCTCGCGACTCGCTCGAAATAAATTTGTTCTAAAAATAGAATTTTCTATTAATTTAAATAGTTGCGAAATCTCGAGCGAGCCACTCGCTCGAAATGCGACGGTCATTTTTGGCTAGTACTGTATGTATATCGATAATTGGTCGTCGCGAGGTACCGAACGCTCGGGTGAAACTCCACGTTTAGCATAGAGCTACCTCGGATCCCTGACACTTCTCGCAAAACCCAGCAACAACATTCGTGCAATTGTGCAGTATTTGAAGAATTTAAGTTAGAACATTAAATCGTTATTACCGAGCAACTGTATGTGTTAAATTGTTAAATATGTGCCATACTCAACTTTGACTAACCCTTAGCTATCTCGGAACTATTTGGATCCTTAAGACACATCGCAAACCGACTGAATAACACGCGTACAGCCGTGTTGTATTTGACGAATTTAGTTAGTGCAATGTATTCAACCGTAACTGCTATAGATGTTAAATAGCACTAGTACCAGAGCTAACGAACCCTATCTGCACCATAATTATTCCTCTATTTCCAGTGCTTTCATGAGGCTCTATCCTATAAACACTAATTCGTAATACTACCTATTGGGTGCGTTTGATAATCAGCGCAGATTGTGCCCGACGGATAGGGGAACCAGTCGAGTGTCGGGAAAACTCTGCTAACACTTTACGGGCGCGCGGAACATCGACCCGACGCTCCAGCATTCGCAACGACGGCCCTTACAGTTCAAAAGTGTTTCAATCTCAATAAAATTTTAGCTCACGATAACCAGTCATAGTCCACAACGAAAGGTCCGCCTATGCAAAACGCAATAGCAAAACTGAGAAAAAAAACCGGCGACAACCGCGGATAAAACAGAACACACCAAATTTGTCAAATTTCGGACTCGAATGGCTGCGATACTGCGTCGGGCTTTGCTTTTTATACCCTCTGTCTACCCCTATAAACTTTATGCCTAAAAGATAAACATTTTCCGAAATTTTAATATTTAAAATCAAGTATATCCATAGATATATGAAGATGAAGAACTTTTTAAATCGCACCGTATGTACAAACAAACTTCCATAACGAGTTATTATAGTCCCCGACAAAAGCCTTTAATTATCACACATATGAATATAACGACATTTCGGTAATAAAACAATAATATTTGCTCGACCACTGGTCAGCGGCAAGATGGAAACGGGATTGCCCCTCCCGAAGCTTGTTTTTCAGCCACTGGCGATGGTACAAAAAACAACCTAAACCTATCGCCGGGCAGCGCTAGGTTTCTTCTTGTTACTTTAGATATAACATAATAATTTGCAAGTGAATCAGCTTAATAAGCTTTTTATAATTTGCAAGTGGTTTCTTTATTTTCAGGTGTATCGGGAAGGAGTAAGGCGGCGGGCGCGAGATCAGGTCTTAGCCCTGGCAGGAAGCCTAAACTGGCGAGCATAAAATTACTGCAATTAGCAAGGTAGTTAACATGCTAAAGGCCATTTTAGGACAAAAATGGTACGATTTTGAATGTCCCGGGTTGGTTGTTTAGATCCAGTACAGAACCTCAGTGATCAGTGGTCCCGAATTTTGAGTAAAAGATTGATTTGTGGTACTGAGTTCCAAGAATTGGTAGTTCGCGGAAATTTGATAAGTTTTAGGAGGCTGAAAATTGGACGTTGATACAGCCAAATCGGGGCTCCTAATTACTTATTTATTGGTCTTTGACAGACCCGAATGTACGAATTGGGACCCTTACGGCCCAGTATCACCAGTCTTTATAAATTTAATGCCACTTCAAGGGGGTCTAGGCACCAAAAACTCTCCAACAAATTCTTTTTTAAACATCGGCGGCACCAAATGATCCCACGTTACAAAAAATATGAACTTGAAACTTAAAACTTATGCGCAAGTAAACTTCACCCACGCTCACCAACCATCCGTATTTTGGTATTAAGGTTAAAAACTGTTACCGAACGTTTTTCGATGAACCGTAATTCGGTACAAAACTGTTTGCAAACACACAGCCCTGCGATACAAATCCAGCACATTTATATTCTTGAAAATTCAACCAAAATTACCGATTTTTCTGCAAGCAAAAATGTTCGCCAACACTGCGAGCTAAACCACAGGACCAATAAATTTATGACGTCAGTATTACGTTAAATTTGTTCGTCAACAACTGAAAAGCTCATAAGCGTGTTAGACAACAGTTTTGCTGTTAAGTGAAAATTGTCAAAATTTTGTTCGAACGCAAGGCGTAATTTTTGATACTTGTTTCTGATTTTTCCAATTTTATGCTAGCGAAAAACAGATATTTCCGCATTTGTTCCTTAACAACGGTTTGCGATTCGCTATCGGCTAGTATACACAAAATAGGATGGTCGATGGGCGCAAAGTTTACTGTCCCATTTTAGCAATTACCTCGAAAAATCATATATATGTATATATAAATATATGCGACAGTAAACTTAACTCACGCCTACAATAACCCTATTTTGCTATTTCGGTTAAAATCTGTTACTGAACGTTTTTTGGTAAACCGTAATACGGCGTAAAAATGTTTGCGAACACAAAGCTCTGTGACAGTAATCCGGCAAATTTGTGTTCGCGAAAATTCAAGGAAAATTACTGAATTTTGTGCGAACGAAAATATACCAGATTTGGATTCGCTGGATTTGTTCGCCAACACTGTAACCTAAACCACAAGAACGATTGATTTGTGACGTCAGTATTACGTTAAATTTTTTCGCGAACACAGACAAATACGAATCATGAGCTGATAGGCATCCGACAACAATTTTCACTGCAAATTCAAAATCGTCAAATTTCTGTTCGGACACAAGGTGTAATTTTGGTACTTGTTTCTGATTTTGCCAATTTTCTCTTATCGAAAAACCGATTAAATTTCTGCATTTGTTTCGTAACAACGGTTTTCGATGCGCTATCGGCTTTTACAAAATAGGATAGTCGATGGGCGCATGTTAAGTTTACTCGCGCAATATATAAATATATATATATTTATATGTGTATAATGAAGTTAGATATCAATGCGGGCCGGTTACTGGAGGCCTAGCCCAAGGTTTTATTTGTGTTGTCCAACTGGTGCCTCCGACCTGCGCAGGTACGCATTCAACTGGAATAAAGCAAGTCTTGATACACGCTTATAATCACCATGTTTATAATCGATCAATATAGATTCAAGGTAGTCCCCGCTAGTACCACACGAGGCAGTAAAGATCAACTACATTTTATGACTTAGATCCCTATTATCACTCAAATCCCCTGCGAAATCAGCACACATTCTTCCAACGGGGCAGACAGAGCGTGACGTAAAGCAACAGTAGTGCAAAAGGATTAACAGTTTATTTGTTTATGAGCATGAGTTACGCGTATAAAAATGTGTATCCAATTAACGCTCCATTAGTATTCCACCGTTTCCCAAATTAAGATCGGGATTTTCGGACTATTTAATTACTCCAAAAGCTAGAGCTCTTACAAAACATATGTCACTTTATTTTGAGTAACTGTTCACATCCTGAATTGTGCAGTTTGCACATATAGTTGTGTTTCGTCACTGCACATTGTGGCAAAAATTTTAAAGAAGCTGTTACAGAAACTGTGTCACTTTTTGGAAAACTGTTAGCAGAAACTATGTTGCTATAAAAACCGCTGGCGGAAATGCATCCTTGCCCCAATAATATTTTGGGGAGGAACTAGCAATGTTTATACACGAGTTTAATAAATATGATTTTTTTGTGAAAATATTGGGGGCCCATGGCCCCTGGCTCCTCGATATTTGCGCCTATATCACAAACTGTACTACCTTTTGAAAAACGCAACAGAAAATTGTGTTTACTTTTAGAAAAAAGGCTATAGAAACTGTGTTGCTGTCAAAAAACTGCTACAGAAACTGTTATTTTTTAAAAATTGCTGCAGAAATTGTGCCGCTTTTAGAAAAAGTACTCAAGAAACTGCGCCACTTTTAGAAAAACTTGCTCCTATTCAGCGACTTAGCCCGTCAACACGGATTTTGCATATCGATGTATGTATTGGTAAAAATGTCAGCAAACGCAGAGCCCGTTCAATTTATTGTAAAATGTTAAATATAACAAAAATTGCTGTGAGTTTAATATATATATTAATCACCTAGACCGGCTAATTCCCAAATGCCGTGAAAATTCTTGGACTTTAATAAATCAAAGGGAAACAAAAAGTAAAACAACCAAAACAATAAACAAAATCTTAATGCCTAACTATTTAGTAAACTACCATTAAACTAGTCGCCACAAAAATTATAATGCAAAAACGAGCAGAAATGCGTTTGGGCCGTCAGCGTCGCACTTTAACTTGGGCAAAGCCAGAAAGTAGTAAAATGTACAACTAGGTGACCATATCTTTGCGCCAAAATAGTGTAATGTGTTATGCTTATTTTCTATACACTCCAAATATGTCTGAGTTACATTTTAACTCACCGCTCTGAGTTAAATTCCCTTTACTTCAAACTAAGTAAAGCTGAGTTCAACAGGTAACTCGGAGTCCCTGAGTAAGATTCTTCAATCCATTCTGAGCTAAATTAACTCAGCTTGTGTTAGTATATATTATAATTCAAGCCGAGTTACGTCCTAATTCAATGCTCTGAGTTAGTCAAACTCGTTCTGAAACGGTCCGATCAGAGTTTCAGACGGCTGAAACGATACAACTCAGGTAGAGCTAAAATTAACTCAGACAAAATTGGAGTGTAAATCTGTGCATTTGGCACAAACATTACGTATTTTTCTCGAATTTATTGACGATTAAACGCCCAAAGGTAGTTGGGAATATACTATAAATTTTTATAACAACACATTATAAGTTTAGACACCTGCATTTGCTCAAAAATGTATCAAAAACAATAGAAAAAATCTTACCGTATTAAAAGCCAACCAGTTTGTTGAAAATAGACAAAAGTTGCTCTTCCACTCAGAGATATTTGTGTGTTAAAATGTTGATGAAACGTCGCCATTATGGTTAAAATGCATACCCTAGCAACATTTAAATAATTTCATTAACGTCACCCAAATCTTGCTATTATCTATGACTTGGCAACGCTTTCACGGATCCCGGCCAAATATTCCCAAAGGGTTGTAACATTAGCTACCCCCACCCCGACTTAATAGTATCAGGCTTAATTGGTATAAGGCTCATATATAAGAGCCTTAGCTGACGATAATAGGCTTAGATTTCGTATGCCGAGAACGGTACAACTTGTATATAATTTTACGCACCCAGGCTTGACGTTTGCGGAGCGGCCATTATAGCAATTTACGTTTCTCAAGCATTCAATGTATTCAAAAAAATTTTATATAATGCCAAAATATGTTCACCCTTTAAATAACGACGATTTTAACATATTTATATGCTAACTGAGTTGTGCGTAAAAGTATTTTGGCAAACTATATATGTTGTATAGGGTGTATATATTATATCGAAGAGTGATGGCCCCTTAACTATAAACCAGTGAAATTATTTGTTAACACATGGTTTCGCGTTTTCCCGACTCAGTTTCATATAGGTTAATCATGTCATGCCCACTGGTTCTAAATGGACCCAACGCACATTGCGACTCGTTGTGTTTACTGAGTTTGTCGTATATTGTACGTTTGAATGTGCGTTGTTATTCGCTCACGTTGTGACATTCCTTATGGAACCGAGCAACAGCTCCCAGATAGCTTAGTGGTTTGCGTACACAAGTTTCACCGGCGCGTTCCGGGTTCAATCCCTGGCACAGGCTTGAGTTTGTCAAACATTGGACGATATACTAATTAATTCGAGCATGAAAGGGTTAAACACACTGATCACGCATACATTCAAAAACCTTTGCCACAGCTCTGCCTCAACAAGTCGGTTAGGTTGCCACATTTGTAAGACAGCTTTGTCAAAATTGCCAAGTTTAATCGAATAATTTTGGTATTTCTACTAGTTTCGCCTATTATACTTTAGTGGAGATACCTTAAAATCCGACTTACTAAAATTTAAATCAATTTCAAGCAACTTTTTAATTAGCGTCGCTCCATCGTGCTTTTTAAACATTATTGGACGTTTTCGTGATAATTTTTGCACATTACCCTAGGTTTTCAAACAAATCTATATATTAAAAAAATGTTATATTTTAATATTTATATTATATATGCCAAGAACATCAATTGATGATTTCCCAACTAGTGTAAAAATTGAGCTTAAATTACTAAGAAACAAATATACCAAAAAAGCTGAACTTAAAAATATGAACCCTAGAAATCAAACAACATATTAACCCACCGTAAAATATAATACATAATCGAATCCTGTATATTCATTTGGATCGTCAGCCAGTGTCATAGCCTAAGATTGAACATAACCAAAAGTAGCAGAAGGCATAGCTAAACTAAGACACTGTATTTTAGCTACAATACAGTATAATAGGTTATCCCTCATTTCTACATTATAGCTGTGTGATTCCTACAAAATTTGTGTATTTTCTCGAATTTAGTATACTAAAAAATATGGGTCAAAACGTTGATTGGGAATAAATATGTCTTTTACGCAATATATATAGGCATGGCGGCGATTCTGGGGGGTTGCACCCCACTCCCCAGAAATCAACATCCGAGGATGTCCCTGAATGAAAAATTATGGTCATCCCCCCACTATTTTTAGGGATCGCCGCCCCTGTATATAGGTATATGTATACATATATATGTATATATCCAAAACCTTTCTAAGTGTCGTTCTCAAGTCGCGAAATGCTATTCTCCCGACGAAGCTTCAAGCCTTCTCCATATCCGTCTTTCATACGATTAATAATATACAAAATAAGCGTTGACCAAGCCGCATGTTGAGCTTTATTACGTGCGTCATTGGAGCCTTCAGTTCCGCACGAAAGTGTTTTAGCAATCATTGCTTCTGCAAAAATGTCCCAATGTTTCGTCGAAAATCCGGACTCACGATGTGCTGAATGCCGTCGGCCGAGCTCACACAGGAGACCGTCTACCTCACGCGATAAGCAATTTAAATCACGAACAACCAATTCGAGGACTTTTGTAAAACGCCGCGCGTGGATTCTGAAATCGAGAGGCTCGTTTGATGCAGCTGAACCGTAATTGCTTTGTTGACCATTTTCACTAAGTATTTCAACTGCTAAAATTTATATACACAGTAGTGCAATGCTACTTATAATATTGTAAAACATAGCTACTAACTGAGAACGAATACAATAGGCGTGGAACATGTGTGCTTACTACACTTACATTGATAGTTGCTGCAGTGGCGCAAACTACCGGTATAGGTTTACAGACACTTCCCCGGAGCATTTCAGCTGGGCGAGATGGCGGCATCTCGGGGTGTCGAATCAACTGACCCATGTACTGAGCTTGCGAGTTAAAAAAATTGCAGTTGTTAAACTGGGGGCACGTCGTCCATGCCCAGTGGCTCCCTGTGGGTATGTAAATTAAATTTTTAGGACTGGGACCTGCACTTTGCAATAGTTTACCAGGACCACAATTATTTCTCAAAATTTGGCAACCAGGAAACAACTATAAATTTTAGTAAAAGTGCTATACAGCAAAATTAACCTTTTGAATCACAGATTAGATATTTGTAGGATCACTGAACAAACTATTACCCCAGTGTGATGACTCACGTTACGCTAAGCAACGAACTGTGCTAGCTTCGTATTATTGAAACGGAGCGAGCAAAGGAACGGAGTTTCCACTGAGGACACTAGGGGAAAATCGTAAAAATATATTTTCTTGTCTGTCTCTGTAATTAATAACTCGTTTTCGGAATAACGGATTTCGAAAAATTTTTGCTCGATAGCAAAAGTGACGACGATGGGCCCTTTAGTTGAGCGCGAACAGCCATTTTGTGGGTCAAAATGACAAAAGACATGTTTTTTAATGTTCTGTGCCGGCCCTGGCCATACGGGTACCAGATTTTCGCAGCTCATATCTCGCGACACAGGTTCGAATCGAAAAATGGAATCACAATTCAGAATCAGCTCATCAAGATGTTCAATTTTGGCTACTAAGACTTTTTTGAGAGATTACACCCCAGGCCACTTTGGGCCCGAATATGGTTCATCGACCCTTTGCCAGAGATAGCGATTTTCAAATTTCGCCCTGTTATTGCTTGTTTTACCCTACAATGAGTGCAAATTCGGTTATCAAGCATGATGGATACGGTACTTTTTCTAAAGTCCAACTTGACTATATTATACTTTTTCTTAGGGTTTCAAGATTTTTGTCGACGAAAACGATTTCTAAAATGTAGTGCGTTTTCATTTATCTGATTATGTATTGCGTGCAAGGCATCCAGAATGGCCTACATGTAGGTATTTCTTAAGGCCGAATACAATGATTTAGTTATGTAGTGTCCACGGTGCATATTTCATTACCTTTTATTGGTTTTAAAGGGTTCAGGGTCCATAAACCTGATTTCCAGAATATAGACTCTCTTCAGTTGTTTGGTTACGCATTGCGTACAGGTCATCAAGAATTGTCGATATTGGTTTTTCGGTATGCTTAATGCAATGATTTAGTTATCTAGAGCCCAGTGTGCATGTTCAATGCCTTTCCATCAGTTTTCAGTGTGCTTAGGGTCAATGAACCCGATTTCCAGAATATATTCTTTCTTGAGTTGTTTGGTTACGTATTGCGTACACGTCACTATGAATTGTCTTTGAAGGTTTTCCGATTGTCTGAATACGATGGTTTGGTTATGTTGAGACCAGTACAATTATTTGATGCGTTGTCATTTGTTTTCGGTAGGTTTAGGGTCGAAGAGGTTTTAGGGTTTTCAATGAGTTCATGGTTCAAGACGTTTTAGGATGGTACATTCATCAAACACAGCCTGTTACAAGTGATATGTTACAAAATAATTTAAACATGAAACTACGCTTGCTCGATTTCACCCTCGCTTGCGAGTTACTAGTGCTTAGTTGTTGTAGGGCAACCATATGCGTTATTAATATAAATTGTCGATTTTCGCGTTATATACTGCGGAAGATGGTGAGCTGGATATATAAAATACATGAAACAATTTGATATAAAATATTCCTTAAACATAAATTTTAACTGTTTCAAACATTTATATTATGGACTACAAATACCGTAATATTTCCAGCCATACACCGTTTTATCAACAGCTGGGTATTAATTGTAGAATTTAATCAAAATGTAGTATACCATATGCAACTATATGTCGCTTGCAGATCTTCGATAGCTACAGCCAGTTTCAAAGCGTTTCAAAGTTTTCAAAGCATTGTATATATTAATTAAATCCAACCTATTTACTAAACGGTTGTGCGCGTCTGGTTGCTCACCAGCTTTGCGATGAGCCTTAACTATTAGAGCAATAGCTTCGCAACAGTATAACGGTTAGTGACCGTAGCGTTCACACGAGCTTTAGGGGTTTGATATCTTACCACGATATATTATTTGTCCTCGGTACTCCAAATACAAATTACTTCACGATGTATAAGTATACATGCCGAAGCAGGGGTTCAGGGGAATCCTATCCCTATGAGGCCTCCGACCCCAAGAGTACCCCTGCCCCTGCGCAGCTCAGCGCTCCGAACAAACCTATACGCACCTTGGCGCTCTGAAAATTTTACCAAAAATTAATAAAAATCGGTATGAAAATTGGTAAAAATGGGTCTTCGAGGATGGGTCGTCTACTTGTTTCAGCACCCACTGGAGGACGTTCACATAGGGGCCCACCCCTGCGATGACCCCGCCGATCCCAACACCTCTCCCGCCCCGAGACCACGGATTGCGTAAACCTCGGCGTAGCTAAAATAACAACTAGGCAATGCCAAACCCAGCTTTATCGTAATCTACACATATGTTGATGAAAATTTTAAGCGAGTATATAAACCATACATGCACGCACATAAAAAATAATTCCCCCTGAAGCTCGGACCCCTTCAACAAGACGTATAACCCCAACAGCGCCACAGGCGCCGAAACTATATACACCTTCACTCTTCATCCCGTCGACCAATTGACCCGGGAGGTCAAAAGCTCATCGAAACGACTTCGGATTGAGCATGTATGACATAAATTTAGCATCGAGCTGATGGCTTATGTGAGCTTTAGGGGCCGGACGTTATAACGTAAGAAAAAACAGCTTAGAACGGGGGTTCGGGGGCGGTAGCTCCGGACTTAGGCTTAAGCTTGGTATATGGCTCATATAGGGACCTTAGGTTAGGCTAAGACTAAGGCTTAGGCTTAGTATATCGAGAACGGCATGGCATGCATTAAATCCCGGCTCCTAAAGTTCACATGGGCCGAGCTGATTAGCACGGAGGGTTATTTTAAACTGTCATAAGAATACCGGGTGTTCACTTTATGAACCTGCAGTCAGACACTAAACACCAAACGTTCATGGTCATTATTTGGCTGAGGCAATAATACTCGTGTTAATAATGTGGTCAGATTGAAAGCTATACGGACAAATTGGCATCCATTGCAACAGGGATGGAGGATGTATAATGTGTTGTCGTTGAAGATCTCATTTATAATGCGGATATGCCACAGCAGATTTGAGAGTGATGTAACCAGAATTGGTCCAAATTTTTCCAGGAGGTCATCGTGCATCCTGGGTAGGCACGGGTGCGCTGAGCCTCAAGTCTAATCTTCTGTTAGACAAAGAGAAATAACCGGACGGAGGCATCGAGGCATCGGACGGTTAGAGGGGGTGGGCGCTTCAGTTTTCGCTGATAAATATTCAAAAATTAACTGATGGGGTTATAACAGAATGACTTTAACGACACTTTTTACCGCTCTCCTCCATTTTTGAAAATTTTGGAAGGCACCTGAAGCCGGAGGTCTTAAATTTAATGCAATTCGGAGCTACACTGCTTACGAAACACCGAAAGATGGATTTGGTCACCCAATAGTAAAGAATTCTATTAATACTTAGAGTTCTTAACCCCTTAACGCCCGGATTTGTCTGCCGTATAATGTTCGACAAACAAGCACAAACCGATTCCAGTAATAGAATCCTTAGTTGCATTATTGCAAACGGCGTACGTAAACCACTAACATATCATATCTAGGAGCTGCTCCTCGGTTCCTTAACGAACTCGCCCAAGCGAACGAGCATCAAAGGACATACAAACGTAAGCTGCGAGATAAACTCAGTTAATACAACACGTCACTTTATACATCGATGCCAATTATTGGTGTAAATCACAATATTTGGCAAACTGAAGTCGGCGCAAAGGATTGAACAAGGTTGTACAATTGAATGCGAGGTACCCAAACCACTAACATATCTCGAGGCTGCTGCTCGATTTCTTAAGGAACCTTTCATGTAAGCAAATGGACGAAAAACTAAGTTAAACCACTACTTTACAATGTGCGTCGATGTCATTTGACGTCAGTGGGCATTAATGGGTTTAATTTATAGATTATAAGGCCCAGTATCACAAAACCCAGCATTTAAGAAAAAACAAGAGCATATATGTGTATATATTTAGGCGCCCATATGGGGATTATCCTCTAGGCTCGGAGATCCCTCAAGCCACATTGACCCTCTGCCGACGGATGAGTGCCATTATTCCATCGGCGTGACAAAACTACGCGCAAAATTTTGGGAAATCCTGCAAATTTTACGAAAAATTTGCCAACAATTGGGTAAATTTAACAAAAACAGCGGAATATTAGCAAAAAACGGGAAATTAGGCAGAAGTTTGACAAAATTAGAAGAATTACAAGTTCCTAACAAATTCGAAATTTACCACCCTCTGACCCCCCGAGGACGTCAACCCGCCGTAACTGTACCTCCAGCCAAATCGACAGAACTCACGCACCTATATATGATTTTACATACTTTATGAATTCGCGAGTCTGTTTAAAAGAACCATATATTTTTGCAATCCTGCTTATATTTCTAACGATCACGAGTTTCCATTTTGAATGCATTGGAGCATTATGACAATTTGGATGGTCGCTGGTTTTCGACCGAAGGCTTCTTCTGTAGCAGCTACGATCATGTTATTTCAGTGCTCGATATTTTACTACATGCACATTTCTCTATACACCAACTTTTATTTGTGTCATAAGCATTGGACCCAGTGATTGCACAATTATATTGACGTTGTCACATGTGGACAAGAAACATTTAAAAACAACTCTCTACCTGATCAGTGCTTTTAATCGTTTAAGACAGGCATAAAATCGTTGATTAACTCATAGCTTATGTTGAAGGAATAGTACTGAACTGGTCAATGATTTTGGTTCATTGAATGACAAATATCAGCACCTGCTACCATATTAGCTTTTCTTTCGTACCCACATATACGTTCAGCCAGTGGCATAAAAAATACTAGAAAGAGTTTGTATACATTGGTGCCTTGGTTTAAGATCGAACGTTCGAAATAAATCCCGTCTCCGAAACTTCAGTACTAGAGTTTTGAGGTGCTAATTATAATATATAGTAGGATTTTAATACAGAGAACAAGAATAATCAGCTAGGATTTAGTTAAACTGAACAAAAAATTAATATGAATCCTAGAGTGAATGAAATACCCGTGTGCCATCGGCAAACAAATGAAATTCTCTCAAAATTTACTGAATTTGCCACAAAGATAGAATACGATGTGCAGTAAGAAAAACATTGTAAATTTCGCAAGACAAGCTTATCATACGTATTAAAAATCTACCTGCGAGCAACTTACAAGTCTAATACCAAATCGCTAATTATCAAATTAAGTGATTTCAGCTTTTAAGGATCATTCTCTACTCTTCGTTCAGGTACGGAAGCAGATGCCCACATACAAGCAGAAGTTTAACAGGATTTAATTAACGTAACTCCAATGAAATTACGTCAAATTATTAAACTATACGTTTTTACTAATATTTCAAGAATATTGTTATATAACGTAAAATAGTCAAAAAAGAAGCGTCTGAGTAGAAATAGAGCAAAGCGTAAATCTAAAATCCGAATCTAATCTGAGAATACCACAAGTCAGCGCTAAAAGAAAACGATCCAAGCTTCCGTTGTACAGCTATCACCAAGTGTATCATTAAATATTTACACTAGTTGTGTTATTTTTAAACGATAAAAAAATTTGTTGCGAATAAACGGTATATACGTATATAATTTAAATAAATTTAACTTGCATTCCGATAGCATTGTCAAATCAGAGCCGGGTCGATTCGCCGAAGCTTCAATGCTACTTTTGGCAAAATGAAAAATGGTTTCAATTTCAGGCGCTTGTGTAAGAACTTCGATTAGAATTGAGCGTCCCGGTTCCATAGGGCCACTATTACAAGCTGCCTTCCATAGCTTTTCAATAAGTTCTACTTGTAAACGGCTAAACTTTGGAATGCTTGTCGATGATTGAACGTCGCCTGAACCTTGACTGTTTCCCATGACAGTTGAAGTGAAAATATGGCAACAGCTGCTGTCAATGACACTTTGTATGGTTAGAGCTACTAGGCAATAATAGAGCTAATTATGGCTGACTGATAGTCCAATTAAACCCTTCTTGAATCAACACGGCAAATTTGTGACTACGATGATCGATGATTTGACATCGCTGGAATCTTCACTGTTTCCAGTGGCAGTTGAAGTTTACAATATTGATATTGTTGCAGTAAATGACACTCTAGCGTTTTTGTTTAGAAAATAAGTTATATATAATAAAAACAAATGTCTGCTTAGACAACCTGTTGAAGTGACTTCAAATTTAGTGAATATGAAAGAAACTTTGATTTTGTTGCAAAAATAAGACGTTACTTAAAATTTAGGCCATACGACGTGAATTGTTATTTGGCAAAATTAGTATATAATTCAAGTTTTGATATCCCTTGTAGTTATATTGTAAACGATATTATTTTCCTATTTAATTATTTTTTTATTTCTCCGTATCTTTTTCTTTGATATAATTTTTTCTCTATTATGTACCAAATTTAAAATTTAAGTTATAATCACCGGTCCTAGCTTGAGCGACGCGCTGGAATACCAGCCGTAAATATTAAAACCCGTGTAATATGTTATGTTTCCGAAAAAAACTTAAGTTTTCATTTATTAAAACAGTTAGTTTACCTTATTATAGCATTTACAGCGTTTATAGCATTTATAACTGTTATATAGATCTGGTTTCGTTGTGTTGCTTGAGTATTTCAGTTGCGTCGAGTAAGTGAAATATTTAGAAATACTAAATTTAGAAAATATCAGAAATACATTGCCTGAAAATGGAAAAAGTTGTAACAAAATATTACGGCTAAGTTTTAATTTTATTGTGAAGAAGGCGTCTCATAATCATACATGCCCCATATAGGGGGAGAGGGTGAGATTATCTCCTGAGGCTTGATCCCCCCAGGCTTCGCGCCGCTCTCTCCCACGTGAGAATAGAAAGCAGCGCAGAAAATTTTGACCAAAATAGGCTCACACAGGAGTAATGAGCAAAAAAAGTGTAAGATAAGCTAAAATCAGAGGAAAGTTGGCAAAAATAGGGGAAAATTAGTAAAGCTTTAAGCCGAATTTTGAGTCCCAAGAAATTTGAACAATTTATGACCTGACGACCACCCCGTCTGCCAGCCGTTGAATCTTCCTTGGGGAATCGGAAGTTCCTCTGAAGCACCCGCGATCCTCCTGATACCTCAGACCTTGAGCATGTATGTTTGTAATATATAAAGACAATCACATTAATATACGTAGCGCTAATGCAAACGAAAGGGTATGGGATTCAAGAAGTCCGTGGTCATTGACGTGAATTACATAAATGTAAAATTCATTAGCCAAAATCAAGTCTGCATAGACTCAGAAACATTAAAGGATGACTATAGGACCTCAGCTCACTAGTAACGGAATTGAGCATTAACATGAAAAGCATAACACCAAAGCTGTAACTTTTACTTCAAAAGCTCGCATTACAGCTTTATTCGCAAAGAAATTCGAGCATGAACGGGAAACCCAGGTCTTTATAGCTATCAGCCTCTACAGTAAGTATCACGGGAAAAACCCATATCGTATTATGATATTTTCTGCGCAGAAATATAAAGAGTGCAATAAAAATTTATATAATTTTACCATCAACTCATATTTTTAACTGTTTAAATAGTATTTCATTTGACAATTTCATTTTTATTTTTGTTTTCAGGGTGAAAACAGAACAGTAGAATCGATTTGTCAGTGCATGTTTACATTAGACGAACTGTTAAAAATTATTACATTGCCTAATTTATGCGCTGGTCTTCGTGCAAGGGCGTAGCCATGAATTTTGAAAGGGGGGGGTCGCGGCCCATAGTGGGTACCTAAAAGGGGGAGGTCCGGGCGGGTAATGCTCAGAAATATGAAAGCGGGGTCCAGAATTGGTGTATTAAGCACGCCATGAATAAGTAAAAAACGCAACTGTTGCCAAAATAGCGAATTTTAATACAAAAATGTGAAGTTTGGTCAATAATACGATTGACAGTAATTGGTTTTCTAGTGCGAGAGAGGATAGTTTTAGGACAACTTCCGACATGATTTTCAACAGGAATCGTTCAAAATAATTTTGTTTGTGGTTGAGCCAAAAGAGGGGTCGCGACCCCCGCAACCACCCACCCTGGCTACGCCCTTGTCTTCGTGGCCCGTTTGTTCAATTTTTCCACGCCGTTTTCCTCACAGCCACATCAGATATGTATTTTTATCAACGTGAGCTGTCATACAATCCAAAGGTAACCGCTTACAGTCTATATTACTAAAATATATTAATTTGTGTTCACCAAGTATACCTGTATTTCTACCCATACTTTTAACTACCGTTGTAGTAGGATCTTTGGAAATTAAGTTATTATCACACATAAAGTAGAAAACCGCATCAGTTTGCTCCGCAAACGGGGAGTTGGGATATGACAGAAGTCCAATACGACAATTTATAGTTTAATTGTGAGCCCTGATTAAGCTTTGGCTAAATTAGGTTCAGGCACAGACTTAGGCTCAGTGCTACGTTTAGGTTTAGATTTAGCCTCAGGCTTAGAGATACAAAACATTGCAGGATTACTCCAGGGAGAGTCTTGAAATGGTACGCTACAGGGAAATCAATAAAATTAATTCCAGAATTTCAGTTATGCACAAATATTGAGGAACTAGTCAGCTCTCGCTCCCCGTGGTTATACAGCTCCTGTTGCAATGACTCAAATACGATGACTGCCGTAACGTTATATTGTTTTAAACTGAATCGAGTTTGTTCTGTAGTCTCCGGCTGATCTCCCCCTGTAGGCGGAAGGCCGGCTTCTTCCACACTCCTAAGGTCCCAGCTACCCCTGGCACCTAGGACTTTAAGCATTTATGGACTTACGCTTTATCACAGCTTATTAATAGCACAGTATTTTCTATCGAGTAGTCGGCAGTCTACTCGTCTTTTATGACTCTCAAAGTTTCCTAAGCCAATTGTTTTGGGCTCTGAGACAAATTGCAATATATCAAATTAACCTTTTGCAGATTATACAATAAATGGAAATATGTATTTTCTAAGCTAACAAAGCTACTTCAGAAGTAGGAGTACCGAATTGTCCCAAGCGGCATGAAGTGCATAAGTTAACCGATTTAACTTTAAATTAAAACGTTTTAAAATTTAGCTTTTTTCAATACAAAGTACTAAACTAATAAACCGTCCAGAAACGCTATTAAGACGTGTTTTATTTAAGAAAACAATTTTACAACGATTATTTATAGAAACAATTTATTAGATTTTTAATTTCGCAAAAAATTTGATATTCAGCTGTGAATTTAAGCAAAACACATTGTCGTTTTTATATCAATACGGGCATTTCCGTCGCGAAGTAAAAAATTACCTACGGAGCCCAAGATTTTAGACAAGGCACGAACCAGGAGGGACCCAAATTGCACCACGGGGAACATAAATATGCCAAAAGATATTAGTCAAAATAGGTTTGCATTTGTAGCGAAACGAGTCCTAACTGGTATAAAATTTTTAACTTTCCAAGCTATTAACTTCTGTAATGTTAGCACTCAGGACCTAGAACTGCACTTAGTACACCAATATAATAAGCAAATAACTTAATATTACTAAGATAAATAGTAGTACGACAGTAGAATAAAAAATTTTTGAATAGACAAGGTTGATCTATCGATCCAAATAATAAATTAATATACAAATACTCAAGCAAATTTTATGAACTACAAGGTGGGGTCGTCGATACGGCCTAAGCTTTGCCTCAATAGAAATTTTTGGCGTAGCCCGTTTGCTCTTAAGAACCCACTCAGATATGGAACACCCCGTGTGCTTTCAAAGACCCAATAGTAGATGGAACACCCCTGTGCTCTCAATAGACTACAAAAGTATGGAGCACCGCTGTGCTCTCAACATAAAATTTTCGGAGCAGCCAGTCTGCTGTCAGTAAACACCAAATTTTGTTAAACTCAGAATCGCCGCTAAGTCTTAGCTTTAAGTAACTACTGTCTAGCTAAGACATTGTAAGATAACAAAGTGCTGTATGAGAGTTTACCTAACGTATAAAATTCGAAATAAAAGACACTCCAAGATCTTTGATCGCGACTGATGCGCTGATCGAAGAAAATCTCAGTTTATATATCTTGAAATCCAGACTAGGCAGGCCTAGACTGCTAACAGGAATTCTTGGAATCAGGGGCGTCGATAAGGGGGGACAGGGGGGGACTAGTCCCCCCCACTTTTTGTACTTGAAATGACAAAATGTAATTTTCAAAACTGCGGTTCCAGAATGTTTCATACGGTTCGACTCACTGGCCCCGCTTGTTTATAGTTGCCGAAGTTTTGAGAGTCGTGTGATATCAACCTGCCTTGCCGCGCTGCATTGTAAATTTTTTGAAAATGACATTTTAGTTATTAAGTACACATTGTGTATACTACTTTTATAGATTGATTACTGATTTATTGATATCGATTGATTGATATAATAATACATATGTGACGTCTTTGGTATGGATATTCGAAAATTCTTGCGACAACCACCAGCATCCTCGGAGCATAACATTGCTGCATCTATGCCTGCATCGGATCCTCATGGCTCAGAAGAAGTAGCAGACCAGCCGTCAACATCTGCAGCTCAGCTACAGGCCGAAGTGTCCCTAGATTCATCTGAACCAGAAGTGCCATTCAGTAAACCTGCGCTTACTTTCGGCAATGTACCCAATCAGCCAGCCGATCTTTCATATCTTCCATCACATAAACCGGCTGGCCGCAAATATGGCCTTAGTGCACAGCAAAGCTGCTTCACGGAATTTACTTGGCTTCACTGTGCCACAAAGGTCCCAGGTTTGTTGTGCTACTAGTGTTCGAAGGCGACACAAATGGGTTTCCTTTCAGTCGCCAAATCTGCTGATGCCGCATTTGCGACCAAAGGATTTTCGAACTGAAAAAATGCTCACGAAAAGCTAAAAAGTAAGTAAAACAATATCTCAGAACTAAATATTTATATACTACCTAAACTAAATATTTATATTTACCCCGGGGCGGGAGGATAACCCCTTACCCCCCCCCCACCCCTGTCGGCATGCATGTATCATTAGTTAACTTGATTTTCGGACTTTTTCTATGCTGCCCGCGAAACTACCGTATTTACCACATTTTTCACTTTACTTAACATATATGCACTAAAGAGCGCAAGGCAGCGACATCGTTGATGAAGAATATTTTCGGTACTGTCGCGTTAGGCCGACAATTTCTAAAATTTTAGTTATGCATGTCTCGTTAGACCGACAGTCGCGTTAGGCCGACAAATTAAAAGTAACAACTGTAAGTGTTTAACATTAAAACAGTCTCATTAGGCCGACAACTTAAATTATAACACTACGTATGCATGTATAGATAGGCTTACCTATTTTAAAGACGGTGCTGTACGTAGTCAAGGAATGAGATTATTTCTTGATCCATAAGTTGGCCATACGCGTCAGTACCACGGAAGCGTTCGAGATCATTCACTCGGAATGTAAAAGATACCTTCGCAGCTTCAATCTCGGCATCATTTTTGACATAGCGAGGATCCCTAGCAGCCGGAGGGTCGCCTCTTTTAAGTTGGTCTATTCGAATTTGCTTGGAATGATGTATTTCCTGTAGCTTGACAAGGAAAACTGTTGTCCGCGGATGTGGTTGGCCGAATTTTGATCTAAGAGATGAATTGTAGCCTTCACAGTGATTCGTGGTTCGAGGGCCTGAATTGTCAAAATGGTTAAACAAACCAATTTGTGAATTTGTACACATCCAATTGGATCCAAAGTAGTCACGAAAGCAAATTAAGTTATTGTCAACCTGCTGGTTGCCTGTTATTGGCGGCGTACTCAGGAAACGATCCCATGTTGGCCGAACTAAATACTTGGGCAATACGCATAGTGCAAATAGCCGGCGAATGTATTGTTTAACTACTGAATACTGAGGATGCTCAAGGCCTTGAACGGCAGATTGTTCGTATGCAGCAGTAAGGCCGTTTGATTGTACGTTGCGATTAATTGCCTGTGCAAAATGAAAAACGCAACCTTGTATTCTTGCTTCGGGGAAAACATTAGCAGCTGCATTCATAGCTGCGCGCTCATAGTCCATTGTTATGTGTCCTCCGGCAATTGATCCGACGGAACCATAGGTGGTTAACAACCGAGACCGAATAAGATTAAAAAGTATTTCATAGGTTGCCTGTTGTCTATTAGGCATTAACGCGTGGACAACAGGAACTGCTTCGCCAGAACAGAAACTGTGTATTATATACAGCTGAGCAAAATTGAAGTCTGTAGGTCTGTAGCTAAATGTTCCATCCATGATTGTCTGAGAACTTGAGTGCAGCACTTCTAGATCTGTTGGGGAACAAAACACTAAAAATGGTGGATAGTTTTGGGCAAAAACTAAGTATCTTTCCATATGGTAGGGATCATCTGAATAAGTAACGAATTAGTTCGAGCAACCTAATTAATTTATCTCGATATGTTGTGTAATACTCATCGAAGCGGAATAATTGTCCCATGCGTCAGTTAGTGATGCATTATGTTATGTTTTGAATGCGTGAGAAAATGTGTTATTTAGTTTTACTAAGTTAGAAAACAAAAGTTCCGTAACTAAGCATAAACCACTTGCTAACAAAGCATAAGCACTAACACCACTTGCTAAATGTAGCCTGTTACAGGTTCTTAAATTTGACTTTGTCGGCCTAACGCGACTGTCGGCCTAACGCGACACAATCTTATAAATTTGACTTTGTCGGCCTAACGCGACTGTCGGCCAAACGCGACTCTTTAAAACAGCCGGTTAGAGCTTATAAATTTGACTTTGTCGGCCTAACGCGACTGTCGGCCTAACGCGACACAATCTTCGGTACTGTCGCGTTAGGCCGACAATTTCTAAAATTTTAGTTATGCATGTCTCGTTAGACCGACAGTCGCGTTAGGCCGACAAATTAAAAGTAACAACTGTAAGTGTTTAACATTAAAACAGTCTCATTAGGCCGACAACTTAAATTATAACACTACGTATGCATGTATAGATAGGCTTACCTATTTTAAAGACGGTGCTGTACGTAGTCAAGGAATGAGATTATTTCTTGATCCATAAGTTGGCCATACGCGTCAGTACCACGGAAGCGTTCGAGATCATTCACTCGGAATGTAAAAGATACCTTCGCAGCTTCAATCTCGGCATCATTTTTGACATAGCGAGGATCCCTAGCAGCCGGAGGGTCGCCTCTTTTAAGTTGGTCTATTCGAATTTGCTTGGAATGATGTATTTCCTGTAGCTTGACAAGGAAAACTGTTGTCCGCGGATGTGGTTGGCCGAATTTTGATCTAAGAGATGAATTGTAGCCTTCACAGTGATTCGTGGTTCGAGGGCCTGAATTGTCAAAATGGTTAAACAAACCAATTTGTGAATTTGTACACATCCAATTGGATCCAAAGTAGTCACGAAAGCAAATTAAGTTATTGTCAACCTGCTGGTTGCCTGTTATTGGCGGCGTACTCAGGAAACGATCCCATGTTGGCCGAACTAAATACTTGGGCAATACGCATAGTGCAAATAGCCGGCGAATGTATTGTTTAACTACTGAATACTGAGGATGCTCAAGGCCTTGAACGGCAGATTGTTCGTATGCAGCAGTAAGGCCGTTTGATTGTACGTTGCGATTAATTGCCTGTGCAAAATGAAAAACGCAACCTTGTATTCTTGCTTCGGGGAAAACATTAGCAGCTGCATTCATAGCTGCGCGCTCATAGTCCATTGTTATGTGTCCTCCGGCAATTGATCCGACGGAACCATAGGTGGTTAACAACCGAGACCGAATAAGATTAAAAAGTATTTCATAGGTTGCCTGTTGTCTATTAGGCATTAACGCGTGGACAACAGGAACTGCTTCGCCAGAACAGAAACTGTGTATTATATACAGCTGAGCAAAATTGAAGTCTGTAGGTCTGTAGCTAAATGTTCCATCCATGATTGTCTGAGAACTTGAGTGCAGCACTTCTAGATCTGTTGGGGAACAAAACACTAAAAATGGTGGATAGTTTTGGGCAAAAACTAAGTATCTTTCCATATGGTAGGGATCATCTGAATAAGTAACGAATTAGTTCGAGCAACCTAATTAATTTATCTCGATATGTTGTGTAATACTCATCGAAGCGGAATAATTGTCCCATGCGTCAGTTAGTGATGCATTATGTTATGTTTTGAATGCGTGAGAAAATGTGTTATTTAGTTTTACTAAGTTAGAAAACAAAAGTTCCGTAACTAAGCATAAACCACTTGCTAACAAAGCATAAGCACTAACACCACTTGCTAAATGTAGCCTGTTACAGGTTCTTAAATTTGACTTTGTCGGCCTAACGCGACTGTCGGCCTAACGCGACACAATCTTATAAATTTGACTTTGTCGGCCTAACGCGACTGTCGGCCAAACGCGACTCTTTAAAACAGCCGGTTAGAGCTTATAAATTTGACTTTGTCGGCCTAACGCGACTGTCGGCCTAACGCGACACAATCATATTTTCGATGCACTATTCGTTGCAACATTTTCGATGCGAAGAATATTTTTATTTTGTACGTAGCAGCCAAATTTAGCGATAGTGATATGGAATGGAATGTTTTTACTTTTACCCATTTATTACAGATTGTGAACCTTTGTGGCTAGTTGTACGCATGATTATCGAACCACTATCACTCGAATTCAGCTTTTTAGCCGTATATTTGTAGTGTCGTAAAAATAAGATTTATCTTTATATTTTGCCTTATTGCTCCAATATATACTAACTAGCTAGCAATAAGTTTTGCTCGAACCAGTTACGCAGTCAAGATAGCATTTTGCGGATTCGCAAATACTCTTGCCGCACTGAGCTGTCCAAAAAATAATCGCTCGTTTCACTCACTCCCAAATTAAATTACCGTTTCAGAACACCAGTTATCTGATGCTCATCGGAGTGCGCGAGAAAGTATTGCTCGTCATGAAGCCGACAGTGGCGTAAATCTCCAGCTCGATGCAGGAACCAGAAAGTCGTGCAATACTGCTGGCCACCTTTTAAAAACTCTCTATGAAGCAACCACGGCGTTTGGAAGTGAAGTTGGGAGCAAGGCAAGCGGCCTTCTTCAATGCTTACAACAGTGCAACGCAGTACTCGGTATGCTTATGGCGAAGACGGTGGTAGAGCCTCTAGAAAAACTGAATAAAGCTTTACAGTCACCATCATTTACGGCGCAAGGCATGCTTGCGGCGATTCAAACCATTACTGATGACCTAGCTGCAAAACATTCCGATGAATTTTTCTGTTCGGTTTTTAAAACAGCCGAGGACCAGGTTGAAGAGCTTGGCCTTGATCCAATCAGTGGCCCTAGGAAAAGGAAAGTTCCTAAACGATATCACCACGGCGATGCTCCAGAAGCAGAATATGCATCGACTGAAATATACTACAGAGTCGAGTACTTCAAAATGCTTGACAAGGCCACGCTACTGTTGTCGCATTACTTCTGCTCAAATGATCTTAAGACGTATATGCAGTTATATGGGTTGCTTGTTGATGATAACCCAAACATCGACGACTTCATCAAGTCATATGGCGAAATCAATGCTGACGAACTTGCTATCGAATTACCAATGTTTCGGCGCCGTGCGTCAGATTGTACCTCACTCGACGGGTTCCAACAACATTTCGCCGACCTACCTGCTGAAGTGAAGGTTATGTTTCCGAACGTTGAGCGTCTTATTCGGTTGTTACTTCTGTGCCCTGCAACGTGCTGCACGGCCGAAAGAGCCTTCAGCTCTTTGAGGCGGCTCAAGTCCTGGCTACGCAGCACCATGACTCAGTCAAGAATGAATAGCCTCATGACGTGCCATATCCATCAAGAAAGACTGGACAGTATTGACGCCACGATTATTGCAAAAGAATTTTGCGCTAGAGATGAACGCCGAGTAACTGTGTTTGGCAAATGGTAGACAGATTTTGGTCAGCAATGTACCTCATTTTTCTTTGTTCAAAGGTATAAAATTTTTCTATATAGTTCTCGCTGTATTTTTAAGTATTCCTCTAGATATCTGGACATGTTGTTCCGGCACAATAGAAATTCGAATCACAGGGGCAAGTAGTGTAGTTGTCTTTTCTGTATACGCAACCCTTTTGTTCAAATGCTTTAAACACAAGGGTTATAGGTATATATAACAGTACGTTTGGTCCCCCCCACATTTGAGAACATATCTACGCCCCTGCTTGGAATTCCAAACAAATCTTAGGTCGCTGTGAAATGTAAAATAAAATCCACTACACAGTAATTAAACACAAAATAGATATTTAAATGCTGCTCATTTTTAAAAAAATAACACTAGTAGCTGCATTGTTTGTTACAATTAATCGCGAGCGAAATTTAAACAAAACTTTGTGAATCTACAAGAATTTAAATATTTGGTAAATTTATGGGAATTCTTACGAAATTAAAGATATGTTGTCATAATAAGTGCAAGACACGCTGCAATGCTAACAATTGTGTTGCAGAACAATCAGATGCAAAACCAAAAAAATCCTGGCTTTTTCTACACCCATAGTTTGTCATTGTAACTTTATCAAAAAATATAAAATACCTATATATTAATAGCCGAGTAATAATCAGACATTTGAGCACGAAAAAAATTGTAGAAGTGCTGCTAAAATATTTATTCCACTGTTCGGCACCTTGTCAACAAAAAGTACAAAACTCACAAATGACGCAATTAAGTATAAATTGCATGAACATCGATATGAAATGAAAAATACAGTGTGTGATATGACGTAACGTAGATACTAAGTTAACAGAATAGAAATTTGTAGTAAAATGACCGCAGGTCATGCATTCAACACTTGGCACTGCATAGACAAATCAGGAGCTATCCATTATTACTAAATGCTTTGGTGAACCGGGTGTACTTGCTTGTTTGGATAGGTATGCTCGAAAACTTGCTAGAAAAAAACGTTCGAAACATGTATAGTCTGTGTGAAACGAAGAATATGTGCTAGTTAGATTGTTTTTCACGCAGATTGACACGTGGGAAATGCTTTACTGTATACCTGAGTCTGTAGCATGGCTGATGGTCGCAATGCGAATGTTTTAGAAACAACACATGATGATGGGGGTACTGGAGAGCACCGCCTCTCTTGCTTTTTAGATGTTGTGTTAATAAAATGCGATGGCCCAATCATAAAAAAAAAACTATCTTCGTACTGAAATTTGATAACCGGCCGTTATGTCAAAGATGGTGAAATATGTCAAATACGTTATAGTTTAAAGTTAGAGTTTGTTACAACTTTCACCGCACTAAGAAATTTATAATTTGCATCGAAAATTTCAGCAATATATCAGAAATTTTAATTCAAGTACATGTCATATTATTCCAGGAAGCATAATACCAAATGGTCGAGCCAATTATCAAGGACACAGGTGAAAATACACTCACAGTGTTCCAACTCAATTACCAAATATCGATGTAAGATATCATATTAGTTAAACAAGTGCTAAAAACTGTTTTCAATTTCGCACTGCACTGCAAAAACGTTTAGATTTCATGATAAATATATGGTAAATTTAACCATAATTTCCATAGAAATATGGGGAGGCGAAATGCTAAATAACGTGTCATTACACATTTTTTACATAAAATAAAATTAGAAAAGTTCGTGAAACAAAGTGTGGTTTGTTTCATTTTCAACATAAACCGTCTAAGCCTTTCTCCAAGTGCAAGTACCGTTTTGGAAACGTTTATTTACAAGCTACAGTGACTGACTATATAATAAATTAAATATGATGCCAAAACGAAGAACTGGCAAGCATAAATATGAAAACATCCGAACAGCTTCCACAGAAAACCGTCGATAAACAGTTAAGCTATTACTAAAGATTGCCATAACGTTCATAAACAGACGGTCAAATAGAAAAATCACAATATAACTGATGCATTAGTAGCGCTTGACAAAACAAAGCCAGAAAAAAAGTGTTTTCCTATCGTCGTTATACAATATATATGTAAGATCTTAAGAAAACACAACAAAAACCGAATGAAACACAAGCTGTACCAACGAACAGCTCTTCTTATATTGTATACAACATACACTATGATATCTTTTTTCGTTACAACACGTAAATGCGGTGACGGCGCTGTAGGCCAGTCTCTGTGTCTTGCTTATCTGTCGTGGCCATATGGAAGAAGTTCGTAGCAACCTAATAATTAGGGGCCACATCTTGGGGGAGGTGGGATGAAGGGCATGCGTCCAGCCAACCATCAGGTCCTTCGGCAGCCAAAGCCCTCGGTATAGGGACCCTATGTTCAAAATCCTAGGTAACTACTCCCTCAAAAGTCTCGCATCCCCGATCTCCAAACTTCAGATTTGAGCCATGGACCGAACAATAAAAACGTGTGCCTATAATAATAATGATAAATTGAACGCCATAAATATCTTTATTTTGAAAAAAAAGTCTAAAGAAGAATATGTGCCAATATGTTGTGGATATGTTACTTACTGCTGCACAGAGAAATTATTGTATTATAGCCTATATTAGTACTACTGACAGTTAAAGTGCCGAACCCGCATACGGGTAAAAGTTGAATAAAAAGTTATTAGAGACGCTTAAGTTCGAATAACTACGATATGTAATTATACAGATTTCGGTCCAAATTACCCAATTATTGATATAGGGCGTTCGGTCGTTTACTCTGATTTTCAGACAATACAAATACTAAAAATTACGATAACATTGTTAAAAATAGTGTAACCCTGATGTTTGCTTCTCCTTTATCTTTCCATTTCAAAATCCAAGATGTCTCCATCGTTTCGCCAAACCATTTTTCCGTGTTCCTTAAGCTGTTTTTTTTTGGGAAAGCGAGGTACGTTTTGACATCCCACACTGCAAAGTTGCTAATGCGTATCACTTTTCCAGGAAGACCAGTAACAAAGCCGGCTCTGACTGGAACGGTACCACCGCATGACATATATGTCATGGTTGTAAATTTGTGAATATATATAGTCCATTTGTAATTGCGTAAGGAATTAAACCTGATATTCCAGTCTCGTGAACAGTTTCGTCTTATCAGTGTGCAGCTCGGAAGCTATGACATGCCCAAAAAGTTGGTGCCAGCTATTACATATATAGTAGCCCCCTGAATCCCTGTTATGGCATATATATATGATATATATAACATAGTTGTATATGTAAATTAGTTATATATATAACTTTATATATATAAGTTATATATATATAGCTATATATATGCGTGTTATGTCTATATATATAGCAGCGGAAGTGTTAAGCTTAAAGTCGTCAAAGTTCAATAGGAGACCGCAAAGCCGTTATTGCCCCACACCGCATCCAGCATAATCTGGCTATAGTCCGTCTGGGTATAGGATTCGGCACATTGGTCGTTGCATTGTATGCTGTATATAATTCATATGCAAATGGAGCGAGAATTTTTGACAAAATGTTCAAGTGACTATTAGTTGTATAAATTAAATTAGTATTGTAAAACGAGAATAATGTGGGTTGTGGACTGTGTGTGTGCGGTCTTCTCCAAACTATGGTGTGAGTGCCCCCACTGTTATTAGTAGGCTCTCAAAGCATATTATGACAGGAAGAGCATACTACGGTGTTAGGAGCTCCCAAGCTATGAGTAGGCTCTCAAAGCATATTATGACAGGAAGAGCATTCTACGGTGTTAGAAGCTCCCAAGATATGAGTAGGCTGTTAAAGCATATTATGACAGGAAGAGCATTCTACGGTTTTGGAAGCTCCCAAGCTATGAGTAGGGTCTCGAAGCATATTATGACAGGAAGAGCATTCTACGGTGCTAGAAGCTACCATGCTATGAGTAGGCTCTTAAAGCATATTATGACAGGAAGAGCATTCTACGGTGTTAGAAGCTCCCAAGCTATGAGTAGGCTCTCAAAGCATATTATGACAGGAAGAGCATTTTACGGTGTTAGAAGCTCCCAAGCTATGAGTAGGCTCTCAAAGCATATTATGACAGGAAGAGCATTTTACGGTGTTAGAAGCTCCCTAGCTAAGAGTAGGCTCTTAAAGCATATTATGACAGGAAGAGGATACTACAGTGCTAGGAGCTTCCAAGTTATGGTATGAGTAACCTCTAGGTCCTTGTGCCGCCCGGTCTCGTGGCGACCCCTCCCATTGTAATATTTAATTTTCTCAAAGAATACACTGTAAAAAATTTTTTGGAAACAAATTAACGACACTAATCTGATCGAACTGAAAAAATTCAGAATGTGAGCTGATGTGTCAAGCGTCCCCAATCTCGTCTGTTAGAAAGGGTTGGAAATTCTAAAGCATTCTGAACTCCTTACTGTCACTGTCTGAGATAATAATATTATGCGCTATCCGCCATAAAAAATTCTAATTTGTAAGATAGCCCATGAACTAACTTTGACTAGAAACGGTGGTTTCAATAATATATAAAACAATAATAAGAACAAACATATAATTTCAAATCACTAAACGACGACATCTAGCATCGTAAACAAGCTCTCTATATGTATAAACAAACACATAATGTTAACCGCAAATGTCTTGTTTTGACAATTGGAAATGCTGAGCTAATACAGAAATGCCACAATAGCCAAAGCGTAATAGATTATAATAGATGCACAGTTTTGGGATCATCATTTTAAGTAAGTTTCGCTTTAAAATGGGGGTAATGACTTTATCTAAGTATCCTAGTGCAAAAAATTTAATGTTCAATTCTAACTAAAGGCTAAACTTAGTCCAGCATGCACTTAGGGCTTTTTGGTTTAACCTTTGGCTTTGAGGACAAAACTTTCATACAATCACTCTTGAGCGAAATCTTGAAATGACCCCGCAGGTCTGCGGGGTCTCACGTGATTCTTTTTGTCGGTATTCTATGTAGAAAAGAATCCAGCAGCAACTAAGATCGGTTAAGTTGATATAATGCATCATTTACGACAAGATGCGTTCGCCAGGGCCAAATTGTGTCACGCGTCCAACTCATCTAGTTCGGATGAACTATAGCTTAGCTGGACTACTATGGTACATTTTGATAGCTTAGCTAGTCACAACGTGACAAACAGGAAGCTTAGCTAGGCTATGCGTGACAAATGGAGCGTCCGGCTGAACTGTCAATTGAACAATTTAATTTAGTAATGTGCTTTGTGTAATGGTATTTTATTCTATAGTATTTTAACACTAATTCTAAGTTATATATTCGTTTTAATATATACAATTAACGTTTAAAGCAGTATGCAGCTTTTGAGAATTGTTTAGATACGTATAATAAACGTTTCTCGGACTAAATAATATATGGCTTAAGTTATAGGAGCTCAGCCGAACGCCTTGTGACAAAAGCACAGTCCGGCTTGACAGTCGATGACAAAGGCATAGTCTACCTAGGCTATTCAAAATTTTAATAGTCGAACAGGACTGTCTACGTGACACAGTAGCTAGCCATTGAAACGCGTGGCATAATGAAGACCATGCGCACGCATCTTATTGTAAATGATGTATAAAGATAGCAGCAAATATATCAATAAATACGCATGCACACAAAGGCGGCGATTCCGGGGCAATGAGGGATTACATCCACCAGAATTCAAGATCAGGAGATAAGAACTAAAGAAAAATGTTCATCCACCCTACTATTTTTAAAGATCGCAGCCCATGCATGCACATGTCGATCCGTAAAGGATTATTTTTGATCCTGCGGATGTTCTACCAAGCCTGCGTTTCCAACATCGGCTGCCGGGCAGCAGATGAGTGAGAGGCATAAAACTAAATTTTTTCTTCAGGAGGGGGTCCAGTGTCGAGATTTGTTAGGCCACGTTGCATAGGTGTTTATTGAGGGTCAGGGTGAGTGCCAGGCGATACCCCTTTTGAGGGAAGTGACATAGGATGGTATGTCTCGCCTGGGTCAAACAGAAAATTTTGCGCCCCTAATAAATTTGGCATTTTAAAATTTTGCATCCTGCCATTCCAAATTTTTGGCAACATATAAATAACAGCTGTAAAAAACTAGTGCTTAAACACGTGAAAAACAATTTTACGTTTTAACATTCTGAATTTGTGTTTCTTACTTACGAAGCGGTTAAGGGGCGGGCATCTTTCGTGCGCCCCACTATAACCTCCCAAGGAGAAGGTCCCTTAAATACACCCCGCGATACGCTCCCATTTGATGGTCGGACCCCGTATTCCCTTCAAACTGCAATTAACCATGAACCCCCCGCCCAACCCCGACGCGCGGAACGTTTTTCGACTTTTAGCAAAATGTGGAGAACTTTGTTAAGAATTAGAGCACAATTTAGCACAAATCGGGAAAAATTAGCAAAATACGGGAATATAGGACATCGTTGTAGCAAAACTTGGAGGCTGTCCATGCCTTTAGCGGACGGCCCAACCAAATTTTTGGGGATTCTGACGCCCGGGACCCCTTTCAGTATTTACGCCAGTGGATGATTTCTGGTAGTTAGCGAATGAGATATCCTAAACATAAAATTATTATCTCAATTATTATTATTATCTCAATTTTGTTAAGATAGTGCACAAATAAATCGATTGTGACAGCAAAACCACCTCCCCGCCACAGTTTTCTGCATCCGCCATTGCTATCACGTTGTAAATAAATGGAGCGTTGCTGTTGGTGAAGTTGAAATACGGTACAAATGAAATTTTTTTATAACTGCAATGACGTTATTCTATATCTATTAAGCCGGTTTCGACTAAAGGAAGAAGTACATACAACGATGTTCCACCAACCGTCAGTTCAATTCTAGCCGCCACTTTGGCAAGCTCCAAAACCATCACTCATTTAAACCACACACCTAAATCGATGCTTTTTTCGCAACTTCGGTTGTTTATGTAGCACAAAAGCTGTTTTGGTCGTTCGTTGAAACAAATTTTTTAGAGACACTCCAAAATAAATTAAATGCCATCATGTGTCATGCGTTAATCAATTAAACAAAGAACGGTAAAAACAAGAAAGTAAATTTAGATACTAACTCCAGTTATACTTTAATATATTATACACTTTTTATGGATTTTTTACAAATTCTTTGGTTGGAGGAGTTATTAGAAATGGAAAAAAAACAAACTAAGAAGGAAACCAGCTAACCGAAAGCCTAGCAGAAAATTTCAAAACCCTAGAAAACAAACAAAATAAAATTAACTCAAGCTTGAAAGAAATGTCGGCAAAAGTAAAAAGAAATATATGTGTAAGAAAATAGAGCTGTTACAATATACACCAACTGCCTACAATATAACAACAACATAGTTACCTACTGCGTATATATATACATATATATATATATCATATATACATATTATATATATATATATACATATTATATATATATATATATAATATACATATTATACCAATTCTTGTAATAATTAATGATATAGATATATAATATTATTTATACATTGTACAATATATTATAAGTTGCTATATGTACACATATATCGAAACAACAGAAAAAATTACTAACAGAGTGTTTACGATCTAAAATATATTATGGGGAAAGTTGCAAACGCAAAGTTGTTTTGAAAACACTTTTGGCAGTCTGAAATCACCTTTTGTATAAAAGTCGGAGGAAATTAATCAAAACTTTTTATATTATCAAACTGCATC
>JASANE010021370.1:0-17568 GCA_030248225.1 Trileptium ribeirensis
GCTTCGTGTGTTTGTTTCTTAAAATGAAATAATGTTATTTGCTACTATTTTAGGAATCAATGATTGACATTCGCTTTGTGATGTGTATTTTTGTGCTTATTTGACTACGCTGCCGGTCAAAAATCAACAATGAAACGAAACTCTATATATGTGATAAAAATAGAAACAATATATCGAGATTGATTGATTGATTGATTTGACTGATTTAGCTGATCCACATTTAAACGCAATCACTTCCAATTAAAATTGTGAGTCCGAATAGACACCGGATTCTCAAAATTCCTAAAATGGGTAGACCTGAGTTAAGTTTTATCCAATTTCTTACTAAAAATTTCGGACCAGATTTAGACCTTTATGCCCAAGCAGGTTTAACAAAATTGAAAACATTTGTCTAATGTATGATAATTCAGAACTCATTTTATCGATACAGCTTGGACTAATGTCTACGTACGGCTACAAATTGGGCATGCAAGTAGTCAGCGATTCAGGAGTACTGTGCGTAAATTTTGCGAGCCAAAATTTAATTTTTAAATCAGTAGACCAGGGTTTTCTATCAATCACCTTTACCAAAGAAATGGCAAAGTAATTAGCTCATAAATCAGAAACTCCACAAACTAAATCGTAATAAAATCTCCGATAATGCTGTGGAATAGCCGTCTTACATGTTCTCATTTCAATTCGGACCGAGGTACGATAAACACCAAAAAACAAATATTTAATAAACAGCTAATATTAGCGGAATAGACAGGGGAATCACATCCAATAAAACATCATGCCTTATGTTTTCTATGACTACGAAGCTATGAATAATGCAGTGTTTGGTTTGAATGCTGACTAAAAATCAAGTCTTATATAGCACCGTTGTACTCGGGAAATGTATTGAGCCGATATGCATCAACAACAACAACAATATTAATTGCAATTGAACGTTGAAAACCAAAACAAATCGTGAATCAAGTGGTGGAGAATTGAGCAGAAATATTTTTGAATAAAAGCTTTTTTTGTCGGATTCGATACAGTTTGGAAAGAATCAGCTAGTACACTAACTTTTAAAAAACACCGCTATGTAAGCATCGCCAGTGAAACATTTTTACCTATTAAACTTGAGTTGTAGCACAATAAATGTCCAGCATACTTAATTGTTTTTGGCATTAGTAATGCGGGATTCATGTTATAATGTCCCCAACAGTTGGAACTTTTGTCCCCCTGTAGTGTAGACTATACCGTAAAGACGGTGACCGTGACACCCACACCATATAACAAAATATGAGGGTGTCGGGCACACCCCTAGATACTTCATTTTGGCAATGTAGTATTTCGGGGTTTTATGCTTGCCAATGCGGTGTTTCTAGGGTATGCTGTAGGCCCTATGTAAAACGACCCCACGGGGAGGCGGAAATCCTCAGCAAAACGAAAAAGCAACGACGGTTCATTGACACCGTCTGAAACAAGCCAAACTATTAGCTAGCTTTGTTTGAAATTTATTTGAAACTTTATTCAAAAACACAGGGGTGTCTAAGACACCCTGTAGTTTAGGGTGTGCCTGCCACTGTGTGGGGTACATAAGTTCCAAGTGGTGGGGATATTATAACGTGAATCCCGCATATAAATTGTTGATTTATTCCCGTTTCAACTTACAAAAATGTTATTATGCAGTGATTTGCAGGGGCTTAGTAAGAGGAGGGCGCCCCCCGCATTTCGGCAAAAATAGGCAAAACTAATTTTTTTGCTTATGGCCAGCCCCACTTTGAGTTGCCAACATCCACATACGAATAGCGTGCTGTACCCCTGGTGATTTCCGAACCAAAGTAACATTTTCCTGATTATAAACCAGCAAGCAAGGTTTATAAACCGGAAACTGTAAATCTCAACTGCAATCCGATGCTATAATCTAACGATAAGATTATTAGCAAAAATGTGTCAGTAAAGAAGGCAGCAAAATACATTTTTCATGTTTGATAAACTCCACGGATAACTTCAACGAGCTAAATTATGTGCTAAGTGTATATAAATCACCATCCCTGTGGTAGACTAGCGAAGCTATATTACTAAAGGAAACCTAAGGGAATATATTAAGTCAAACGGTGACCCATGACGGTCAACGGAAGCTAGGACATAACAGATACGTAGAGCGAGCTTTTCGTCATCACCAAGAAACAATTTGCTGTAGAAAATTGATTGTTTTTATTAGAGAATCGCTATCAGAGTGAGACTGTTCCATAGACAGATATCTATTGTGTTTGACAAAGCCACTGCGATTGATTCGTTACTAAGAAATCTATATTACATTGGCATCGATGCTTGTGTTGCACGTTCAAACTTGAGCACAAAAAACCGTTTCTAGGTTTAAGTCTAACAGTTAAATCTGTGCGCAAGGTTTGAACAAAAACTGATTTTGACCCGTTCATAAAATTCGGATATCAGCGTTATCCTATAAACAACTGAGCAAGTATTGCTTCAGTAAAATCAGTTTTGTACATTACCAGCTCAGAGTTGCAGCAACGGTTTCACTGATTTATGCAGTAATCTTATCGTCTACCTGGTTTTTATGATTCACTTTAATTTCCGTTAAGGCGTGCTCACATAGCGTCCTGTCTGATCAGATAAAGCATGAACAACTTTGTCAAACCCGAATTGATGATATAGTGTGAGATACACACACGCATATATATTGTAGGGGCGTAGCAGTGTCCTTATCATATGTTTTAAGTAGCTACGATTCGCTGATTTATGTAGTAATCTTGTCGACTACCTTCCTCCTGTTTTTATGATTGATTTTATTCTCCGTTTTAGGCCATGCTCACATAGCGCCCTATCTGATCAGATAAAGCATGAACAACTTTGTCAAACCCGAATTGATGATATAGTGTGAGATACACACACGCATATATATTGTAGGGGCGTAGCAGTGTCCTTATCATATGTTTTAAGTAGCTACGATTCGCTGATTTATGTAGTAATCTTGTCGACTACCTTCCTCCTGTTTTTATGATTGATTTTATTCTCCGTTTTAGGCCATGCTCACATAGCGCCCTATCTGATCAGATAAAGCATGAACAACTTTATCAAATGCCGATGGGATGATGTAATGTAAAAAAACTCATATGTACACCTAGATTGTATTAAGAACATAATTTGGTTGCATCGGATAGGAAGCAATGTTTACAAAACCTATACGAGGAATCAATACGGCAAAAATCACTTGTGTTCTAACGCTTATTAGATCTGAAACTGTAAGTAGGAAAAACTACATTCTTTTCTTCATGTGCGCATTTTTAGTAAAATTTCTTTACTAGAAACATATACATGAATATTTAAGCTTAATTAAACCAACTCTTCTTTTAAGTTAACTATAATATATGATTTATATCGTAACATTTACAGCGATTTTGTTCCAAAGAAGTTTTATCACTATTTTACCCATGGATGAAGTGTTGGTGTTGGAGCTGCACCAACATTGAAAATGTCGTAAACACTACGTTTGAAAAATTATTTCTAGAATAATTCAGTAGTGCCCAGGTTATAAGAGGTGAGTAAAATACATAAATTTTGGACTAAATACGTGTGGTTTGGTAACAATATTTCTTCAAGCGGTATAACCCATGAACAAAATTTGCAGCGAAATGTAAGGTCAAAGCTAACATATTCATTATAAAATAATAATTATAATACAATAATAAATAAAACAATAAAATTGGTCTGTAAATTTAGCAGCTATCCAACCGCACCGCACTATCAAAGAGTCCCAACTTATGACGTCCCTTTAAATAAATTCCGCATTTATAATTTTGTCATATATCCACAAAGTTTCCGTATTCATTATAATCAAGGCCAATGTAACCTTTAGGGGCGGAAGTGAAATGCATGCCATGCCGTTCCCTGTATACTAAGCCTAAGCCTTACTCTTAGCCTAAGCTAAGGTCCCTATATGATCCAAGTACTAAGCCTAAGCCTAAATTGGGTGCTGCCGCCCCCCCCGAACACCCCGCTCTAAGCTGTTCTTTTTCCTAACGTTATAACGTCCGGCCCCTAAGGGTGGTGACATAGGCCGTAATCAACCTACGCGAAATATTCATTTTATTTATACATAAATTGAATGTTCCTTTAAGTCAGATGCAGGTAGTGTAGAAAATTGATGAAAAATTAATTGCGATTTAATTGGCCCAGTTAATTGATTGGCCCATATTTCCCAATTATTTAATTGATTAGTTGGATTCCAATTAATTGCAATTAATCGGACTGTGTCCCAGACATGTAGCCAGACTATCATTTTAGAGGTAGCAAGCCAAATTCGGAGGGGGGGCGGTTTCATGAGGCGCAATTTTATTTATTTTCATGAAACGGCTAGGCATTTAATGCGTGAGTCTACTTTATGTGCGTACACCACGGTTGTTCTTTTGTCAAAATCATAAACTATATCATTACGTAGAATTTACATAGCCTTTGCAAAAGTAAAAAATAGAGGAAATATCTGCCCTACAACAACAGATATCCGAACGAAACAAATTCGGTTCAATTATCTCCGATACAATTGTTGTTTACAAATACAGAGCCACTCTGCTGTCCTATGCACACCCTCCTTCATACTCACGGCTAGGCATTTAATGCGTGAGTCTACTTTATGTGCGTACACCACGGTTGTTCTTTTGTCAAAATCATAAACTATATCATTACGTAGAATTTACATAGCCTTTGCAAAAGTAAAAAATAGAGGAAATATCTGCACTACAACAGATATCCGAACGAAACAAATTCAGTTCAATTATCTCCGATACAATTGTTGTTTACAAATACAAAGCCACTCTGCTGTCCTATGCACACCCTCCTTCATACTCACGGCTAGGCATTTAATGCGTGAGTCTACTTTATGTGCGTACACCACGGTTGTTCTTTTGTCAAAATCATAAACTATATCATTACGTAGAATTTACATAGCCTTTGCAAAAGTAAAAAATAGAGGAAATATCTGCACTACAACAACAGATATCCGAACGAAACAAATTCGGTTCAATTATCTCCGATACAATTGTTGTTTACAAATACAGAGCCACTCTGCTGTCCTATGCACACCCTCCTTCATACTCACGGCTAGGCATTTAATGCGTGAGTCTACTTTATGTGCGTACACCACGGTTGTTCTTTTGTCAAAATCATAAACTATATCATTACGTAGAATTTACATAGCCTTTGCAAAAGTAAAAAATAGAGGAAATATCTGCACTACAACAGATATCCGAACGAAACAAATTCAGTTCAATTATCTCCGATACAATTGTTGTTTACAAATACAAAGCCACTCTGCTGTCCTATGCACACCCTCCTTCATACTCACGGCTAGGCATTTAATGCGTGAGTCTACTTTATGTGCGTACACCACGGTTGTTCTTTTGTCAAAATCATAAACTATATCATTACGTAGAATTTACATAGCCTTTGCAAAAGTAAAAAATAGAGGAAATATCTGCACTACAACAACAGATATCCGAACGAAACAAATTCGGTTCAATTATCTCCGATACAATTGTTGTTTACAAATACAGAGCCACTCTGCTGTCCTATGCACACCCTCCTTCATACTCACGGCTAGGCATTTAATGCGTGAGTCTACTTTATGTGCGTACACCACGGTTGTTCTTTTGTCAAAATCATAAACTATATCATTACGTAGAATTTACATAGCCTTTGCAAAAGTAAAAAATAGAGGAAATATCTGCACTACAACAGATATCCGAACGAAACAAATTCAGTTCAATTATCTCCGATACAATTGTTGTTTACAAATACAAAGCCACTCTGCTGTCCTATGCACACCCTCCTTCATACTCACGGCTAGGCATTTAATGCGTGAGTCTACTTTATGTGCGTACACCACGGTTGTTCTTTTGTCAAAATCATAAACTATATCATTACGTAGAATTTACATAGCCTTTGCAAAAGTAAAAAATAGAGGAAATATCTGCACTACAACAACAGATATCCGAACGAAACAAATTCAGTTCAATTATCTCCGATACAATTGTTGTTTACAAATACAAAGCCACTCTGCTGTCCTATGCACACCCTCCTTCATACTCACGGCTAGGCATTTAATGCGTGAGTCTACTTTATGTGCGTACACCATGGTTGTTCTTTTGTCAAAATCATAAACTATATCATTACGTAGAATTTACATAGCCTTTACAGAAGTAAAAAATAGAGGAAATATCTGCACTACAACAACAGATATCCGAACGAAACAAATTCAGTTCAATTATATCCGATACAATTGTTGTTTACAAATACAAAGCCACTCTGCTGTCCTATGCACACCCTCCTTCATACTCACGGCTAGGCATTTAATGCGTGAGTCTACTTTATGTGCGTACACCACGGTTGTTCTTTTGTCAAAATCATAAACTATATCATTACGTAGAATTTACATAGCCTTTGCAAAAGTAAAAAATAGAGGAAATATCTGCACTACAACAACAGATATCCGAACGAAACAAATTCAGTTCAATTATCTCCGATACAATTGTTGTTTACAAATACAAAGCCACTCTGCTGTCCTATGCACACCCTCCTTCATACTCACGGCTAGGCATTTAATGCGTGAGTCTACTTTATGTGCGTACACCACGGTTGTTCTTTTGTCAAAATCATAAACTATATCATTACGTAGAATTTACATAGCCTTTGCAAAAGTTAAAAATAGAGGAAATATCTGCACTACAACAACAGATATCCGAACGAAACAAATTCAGTTCAATTATCTCCGATACAATTGTTGTTTACAAATACAAAGCCACTCTGCTGTCCTATGCACACCCTCCTTCATACTCACGGCTAGGCATTTAATGCGTGAGTCTACTTTATGTGCGTACACCACGGTTGTTCTTTTGTCAAAATCATAAACTATATCATTACGTAGAATTTACATAGCCTTTACAGAAGTAAAAAATAGAGGAAATATCTGCACTACAACAACAGATGTCCGAACGAAACAAATTCAATTTAATTCTCCCAGATACAGTTATTTGTTACACATGATGAGCCACTCCACTGTCCTATGGATACCTTGCTTCATACCCACGGCTAGGCATCTAATACTTGAGTCCACTTTATGTGCGTACACCACGGTTGTTCTTTTGTCAAAATCATAAACTATATCGTTCGCGTTCACATATGTGCCATCGGTATTCACATTTTAGTGAATACGAACAATGGCTCTCCGAAATACGAACGGAATATATTCAGAATGTGCAAGCGCACATCTTTCTAATTCGCACGATTGTCAGCGTTCACCCAATAACATGCTGAATCGGACAGCTATTTCGCTATCTATGTGTGTATTTTGGTGTATGCAAAAAAACGTGATTGGTAATCGGGTTTTACCGGGTAAACAGTCAGAAAAATGCGATGCTAAATCATAAAATAGCGAACGAGAACAGCACCTACATAATGTTATACAATAAATCGTTGTTCGCGTATAAATTCAAATATAAATATAATCAAATATAAATTCGCGTAAGAGAAAATTTTTGCTCGCGTACATTCATCGCGTTTACGATCCTGAACTGATTTGACAAAAGAACAAACCCAAGTGTACGCACATAAAGTGGACTCATGTATAAATACGAAAATAAACATAACCCCGTAAAGCCACCGGGTCTATGATATTACTGTTATGCATTAATGGATAACACATTATCAACACTGCTCCTGCTGTTGCGGTGTAGATCATTTTGATATTTTGCTCTTTTAGCTTGTTACAACCTTTTTATAGTGATTTAATTCCGCTTCCTCTGTTACTTTTGAACGATGCGCTGGGTCATGCTCATGTCTTGGCGCGCTGAATTGAATGACACCCAACTTTTACGAAAAAATTTTCGAAAACTTCAAATACATTAAAAATTTGAAGTTTTATTTGAAATCATTATCAGGCAACGTCAGTGAGCTGTACGAGTATCAAATAGAAGAATTAAAAAATTTAAAAATTTAGTCGACAAAGAGCTATGAGCGGTCAGGGTACCGTCGGAGACTATGCTATATGTAAGTGACATGTCTACAAATCGAAAAATCAAGTTATTCTCAGTCAGGGTATAATTTCAGTCGATTGGAGTGGTTAATTTTCGTCTCCTTGGTTCGGTAAGCAGCTATAATAGGTCAAGATCAGGTCAGGTCAGGTTTTGGCGGGCACTACAATATGAGCCTCAGGAGTACAAAAATCGAATAAAACGAATCCATTTTAATATAGGGTAATTTGACCCGCTGAGACCGTTGGAGTGATCAATTTTTGTATTCGATGTGCCGGTAAGCAGCTATAGGTTTCAATGTACCATTAGAAGGCACTTCAATACCAGCTACAGAGGTCCAGAAATCAGTAAAAAATGAAGTTTGTCTCATAAAAGGTAGTTTAAGTCAATTATAGTGGTTAAGTTAAAGTAGGTTCTGGAAAGGAGCTGTAAAAGTAGAACACGCTCGAAAGGGAAATCCTATATATATTCCTCAGGGGTCCATAAAAGGGGTCTAATTTTTCTCTTTCATATTCCCGGCGTTTGGACGATTTTGCGTTATTCTGTATAGTTTTTTCGAGCAGTTGTTCCACATTTTCCACCGTCGCGTGTGCCGGGCTCCCAACTAATGTCAATATAAAGCCCAGCAGATATAAATACTTCGAACCACTTTTTTTATGTAGCCAAGCGCAAAAATTAGCGTCCATGTATTATATATATCCAGTTTTGTCTCACTATTACATACAAGCAGTATACACCAGCATTGTGCAAAAACACAATTATACGCTTTATGGTTTTTATGTTCGTTTTTCTGATGTTTTAATTCTGAGCATAAACGTTGATGCTGCAGTGATAATAATTGCAATAATTGATTGGTAACTGTCGCAATTAAAATTGATTGATTGACATATAATTGATGGGTGATCTGACAATTTTTATAACCCCTGGTTGGATGTCACATGTCATGCCGGCTTCAGTTTGTCAAACATTTGATGATAAACAACCTAATGTTAAAAGGTTTAAATGGAAACTGAGAAAATGACATATAACTTCCGGTTACTTGCATTTTCTAGCGTTCTAAAAATCGTAACAGAATGAATTTTTTTGACTGCTAGTGCCACCATAAATGCGAACATATGGCTCATATAGGGACCTTAGCTTAGGCTAAGACTATAAGGCTAAGGCTCAGCATATTGAGAACGGCATGGCATATACCATTCTCCGGATACAATATTACTACCTTCCGCCTTAAAGTGCTGTTTTGCTTACAGAAAAAACGGTACTGCTCAAACGCTTTGTCGCGGTGGTTGAAACTAATACCATATCACCGACGCAAAAACAATCCAGCTGTCCATGCTGATACAAGTAGAATAATCGGTAAATGCAGCTTCAATTACAAGATGGAACTGTAAGATAACAAAAAAACAACAAGTTAAATCTCCAAGTTTAAAACTCTTTAGTTACCTGTTCAAACTTCAGGAAAACACATTTTTACTCTCAATTTGTTTTATAGAATCGCGCTAAAAAAACCCGCTGTAAGCTAAGCATAATGTAAGCTAACAATGAAATGAAGCATTAAAAAAATTACCTATCACTCAAGCTTTAATATTCTGCTCCATATTGATCGATTCAAACAAACGTAAACTGTCTGTGCTTCAGAAGCAGCTGTCAACAATATATACCTATTGCTGTTATATATTGTTATAAGGACATTGGAACTGTAAATAAATGAAAAGCTGAGGTTTTGAAAGCTTGAGTTTCTATTGTGAAGTAGTAAACAATAACGTTAAGGGCTTCTTGTGGTAGATAAAAAAAAGTGAAGGATTTAGTGAAGAACGGAAATGTACCGGATTACAATAGACACACATTGAATTAGATGGTTGCCATGACATAATAATCCTTTGTTGTTCGTTAACATATGTGTTGTAAAAGGCTTGCACTCAAATAAATAATAGTACATAATATATAAATATATAAATATATAATATATATATATATAAATATATATATATATATATATAATATATAAATATATAAATAATAATAATACATTGATTGGTCTTTGGAAAATACGTGTACCTGTCATTATAACACAAATATACAGTGATATTGATTGAGATATTGATCGTTTTATGTCTTAATAAACAATCATATTAGATTAGATACATGATCATGTTTTAGCCTAAGCTATAAGGTTCTTATATTAAACATAGGTTGCCGAATTTTCCCATATAGATTTTGGTTGTATACAAGCGAAAAGGCACTCTGCGGTTTATATATACATATACAGTTTTTAACTGATTCCTCAACGGGAGGGGGCGAACACAACCTGACAGGGGGCAATACCCCAGCCCCCACCGCAAACCTCCTGGCTAGGAGCCTGACCAATTCAGGGGTTTAACGGTTAAAGATTAGATGAAGCCATTACTGCGACCCACTTAAACCACCACAAGATAAATTCATAGCAATGAGTTCCGAGCAGCTGAATTCTGCTCCGGTTATGCTCAAATCGTGAGAGTGTCGTTTAATCATTTCGCCGTACGGATTGAGAACTTATTCTTGTTTCACCGGTCAACTGAACCACACTTTAGAGATAGTGCTATATTTTGAATGGCATCGAAGAATGATTGGTTTGTTGACAGAGACTATTCCTTAGTAGATGCTTTATAAATCAGCTCAAATCCCATTACTCGACGGATAGGATAAATATAAAAAGGCTGAGATTCTCTGAGACTGGTATTCATGAAAGAATGAAAATACGCTGTGCGTACATGACAGCACTGAAATCAGCATTAACAAGAAATTGCGATAAAATACGGAAGTTTTACCGTTTTGTAGGTGCGACTTCAGAGGTCGAGATCGGTCGGAGAATTACTAAAGCTAAATCTGTATTCATCAAGATGCGGCGCCTGTGGCATGCGCAGTAAAGGCACAAGTTGTACACCGAATCTGCTCTACGATAAAACTCATCTGATCGATCTAATATTCTAGCAGAACTTGCTTGGTAAAAGCATAACCAATCTTTAAAAACACATTGGTTTCAGCGAGTTTTAGCGCCACAGCAATACTGGGTATTTCGAAGCTGGAACAGATCACTAACACTGTTCTTCATGAGCTACTGCGGCAATAAACTAGCGTTCGAAGTCTGTTTTAACAACACCGCCTAAGACATACAAGGACGATATCCAATTTCCTAGGGAGGATAGCGAATGCTTCGAAGTAGGGAAGCCTTCGGCCTCGGCAAGGGAGATCCTCCGGTCGCCAGGGAGCTTTTGCAATAAGGAATAAATTTTTGAAATTTACTGGGACTAAAAATTTCTAATTTTTACAAATTACCTCAGATTTTTGCCAATTTCCCTAGGATCCATGCCGGGATTTTTTGCATATTTTCCTCAATTTTTTCGTTCCACGCGCGCTAAGTGCAGAGGAGATAGGAGCTTCAGATGGGCGGGATTGGTCTATCTATCAAGGAGATCGACGCTTACTTATCCCGAGGGCGGTGCTACCCTTTGGGGGTAATAGACCAATCAACATGTATATATGTCCTAACGTTACTCGGCCTTGTTGTCCTGCGTACAGACCACCGTTTCTTGTACTTTGTACAGAGCACAATATACGACGAAACCAAAATTTTTGCAATGATCTAAAAATTGGGAACGTGAGCATTTTATTGAAAATTGAAAGCGTAGCTATGTTAAACTATAAGAAACCCTCGAGTATTGAGACGCCAATAGACGTAGACTAAACTTTATACAATGAAACACAATAACCTACTTACATATGCATCACGTAAAATGCAGTGATGGGCATCTATGTATAAGCTGTATCGATAAAAAAATTTCTGCGAGTGCAAACAGTTAACTCTTGCGATGACAAGGCTTATTGCATAGTACCCCTATGTTTCCAGTTCCGCACACGTTCTATACCTTACCACAAAAATTTAATCACATCTTAATGTATGTTTACATCAGTAACATAATAGAACAGACGGTGAATAAGACACGACCAATATATTTTGGAGTAAAAGTTAAACGAACATTATGCCATCCTCGGTATACAAAGCCTCCGCAGTTAACGCCTGAGTAAATGAACCATATACTAAACCTAAGTCGTGCTGCCGCTCTTCTAAGGACCTTCCATAAACGCCGCATTGCATTAGTTCCTATCTTTCATTACTCCAAACAGAGTAGACAGAACAATAGGCTATTCGGATGAGGAAATGCCAAGTCGCAGAAAATTGTGCTAATGTTATTCAAAATGCCTTTAATAAAATTGTATTTAGTCCAAATTGCTCATTCACATAAAACATTTTTACTATAAAAACGAATTAATAGACATATTTACACGTAAATCAATATGGATATCACAATTGGAAACATAAATTCGGTATATACAGAGAATAGCAACCTAAATCTAACTTTGTAGACCTACTCAGCACGCAATTATACGTAGAAAAAGACATTCTACTATATAGAAAAGGCACCTGCATCATGTGTGTTTTCGAAATCGGCTTCCATACACGACAGATCATATAAGTACAGTCTATGGCTCATAAATGATAAAAAAACACGACCACAAAATTCACAAGGTTTATATGCTACGCTGCTGATCGGTGATCTGGCCCTGCTTTAAAATAGATTTTCGTCTATTTTGTCACAATAACGCTCGTTTCAGACTTAACAGCTTTCAGTTGCCTAGTCTCCTATCTACCCGCAGCATTAATTTGGTCTAAGGTTCAAAATCTCCTTTGGCGGTAATTACTTATAAGATCAACTAAATCGGGAATTATAACAGTGAACAAATGTAAAATGACAATACAGGATATAGTGCACGTAGGAATGCTGAGATTTTGTAGTTCAACTATGCGTGTGCAAGTTACTTCTGCTTTAGTTTACTCACTCAACAAGAGGAAATGGAGCCACCGAGACTACCCTGAAATACAAACGTTTAAACCATACATGCTCTTAAGGGCGTAGGAGCTTACCTGCCCTTGAGGTTCTGACCCCACCAACCGAGGCGCCGACTACCCACCCTCATAGGTGACCCAACGTGTTTGTCATTATTAAAGAAACCTGTAAGCCAATGGATAACGTGCTTCATACCCAAAGCAATCTTTTTAGCCAAAAATTAAGTTAGTTTTCGGTTCATTTTTAAACTGTAATTCATAGCTCGAAAATACACTTTTGTCTAAGTCGGCGGATTGTAACAACTTGGAGAAGAGGGATCCAAGCTCTGGGAAGCTTTCAGATTTAGTGAACTTTCCACTTCCATCAGTGCTGCCTTCATCTCCCGGGTACACAAGTCGATCCTTGCAGCTTCCAAGTGGGTCGCCCAAAAGCTTCTTTGCTGAGCCACTGGCGTCTTCGGTGTCCCTTTCTGGCGGATCAGCAAGCTCAATCTTAAGGACTTTAGGACCATCAGCTCCAATAGACTCTCCGGTAGTGGCACCAAGATGAGGGCCGTGAAATCCAAGGCTTTTGGAAAATTCCGCTTGTCGTCGATAGTTGCTGGCAGTGGTTGGTACTCCAGTCAGTAATAAACTACCAATTCCGCAAAACCTACTGTAATCCGGACCAGAGTGAGAATATTCGACCCACGATCCTAGTTTGCAGATTGGGGCGGATTCCGAGGTCGGCAACTGAGCGCTGTTTGAACCCGGCTTGGTCTGTCACTTGCCAACCCTGATCTGAACTTAGCCACGGAGTCACCCATGGTTCCACCATTAAATATTTGATATAGTTTTTGTTTGCTTGACCGTTGTAGGATCCGATGATGGCCAGCTGCACCATAGACTTTGCTGGAACCGATATGGCCAAGTTCATCAGAAGCTCGTCGCGGTTGAAACCGTTCCGAAGCAAATTTCGGAACTGTTGTTCCGAAATCAAGTCGCCCAAGAGAGGTTGGTGGTGCTGTAACCAAATTTGGAGAACCTGTTTCTCTGGCTCTGGTACTACGGCCAACTGAGCGAGTCGGTCCAGTAGGTCCTGGAGAAGACCCACGTTTATCTGCGCCTTTAGAGCTTGCATTGGCGGAAGACAAAAATAAGTAAACTGCCGAAGCTAATCCTGCTGGTTGCACCAATTTTCGGTGGTGAAATTACACAGAAAGGTCACAAAGAAACACTTACGTGGCAGAGAAACGTACGTCCTACAGAAGCGATGACACGGTTGAGGATCCGATGGTAATGAATCGGATCGACAGCGATTGGAGAGTAATACTGGCTGAACGCCTGTTGAACTTGTCTCCGATCATCCATAGATAGCCCGTTGCGATATACAGTGTCCGCTACTTCATCAAATTCGTCATTAATTGTTAACCCATCAAATTCGTCATTAACTGTTGCATGTAGATTGACAGGATTTCCGTGGACACCTGCTACTGGTGCACTGTCAACTGGTTGTGACACGTCTCGCCGTTGCACTGGTTGCCTGTTGTGCGATTCTGTCTTGCTATCCTCACGTATGATAACGGGTACCGCCTTTGGAGCACCGTCATCAGTTTCGATCTCCAGTAGGTATATATGATTCCTTGCACGAGCACGTTATTTGTTAGCACGAGTTGTCCCGCCCGGATGGCGCCGTCACAGCCGGGAAGGAGGCGAAGCACCTTGGCCAGCTTCCACACGCCTCTTGGCGCCTCGGAGTTTTTGAGAAGCACTATATACCTAATTGGTGATAGGCGACGATGAATCTGATCCTTTCTTTGAGTGTGGAAAAATGCACTCGCTGACGAAGGCTTAAGAGATATTCGTCGTACTAAAATCTCTAGAGTTAATCTATTTGCTTCAACAATAACGTTTCTCTGCCACGTAAGTGATTGTTTGTAACCTTTCTGTTTTATTTCAACACAAAGCCTGACTACTTTTCCTGTGCTGGGGACAGCCGCATCTGTCTTTGAAAATTCGTGTAAATTTTGTGAAAAGGTAGCTGTACCACTGGTAGGCCGATACGATACATGTAATCGTGGCTCCTTACTTTCCTACTAAGAACTTATTCTGGCATCGTATTGGCATATAGATCTAAATATTCTCAGCGTTAGGATGTTTCCTTCCTGCCCAATATTCAACGGCCACAATGTGTTACCCAGCCATATGGCTGAAGGGCAGCGGAAAAACTCACAATCTCTGTTTCCAGCCGACCATTAATCTGATACGATACCAGTATATTCGTCTCGTTGGCCTACGGCAAATATAGTATACATTAAAATTGAGCCGTCTAAAGCCAAAATAACGACAAAAACATCATTTAGGCATTCTCGAATCACGATTCGTTGTTCTCTACCAAAATTTCGCACCTGGCCACAAAATGTAATGTCGGAACATCCGGATATCAAGATTATCCTCACATCGTCGCGGATAATATCCGGTTATAAAATCGTTCCAGGTATCCTTGCCCATTACCAGTTGTCACACATACAGACAAACATTACTTGCACCGTTAAACAATGTTGTGCAGAGAAACTCCGCTCGTTCCGTTTCAGTATCTGTACGATTCATTAATTAATAATAAGGATATTCCGTATTAAGTCCAATCGTATTTCCGACAAACCAACAGATTTTTCGTTTTCCGAACAATACTTACACTTCTATAACTATGCTAGAAGCTTCTAGTCATTATGGTACAACCAAGAGATAAATTCTGGTTCCGGCAAAAGCTTAGCGAAAATTAATCTATAAATAAAGTTTAAATTTTTCAAGTTATTATTCTAGTTTAGAAAATTTAGACTCTAGAAAATTTCTTTGTATAATACTGAATAGTTAGACGACCAGTAGGAGTTGACCTTGTTAAAATTATATTAACCGAATTACGCTAAGTGGCAGAATATGAAAAGTTTCTTGTTCACTCAGTTATATGCGATGTATTCGTAAATATGAAATTTAAGTTTTGAATTAGAAGCAACAGTATACACCTATGTACCTGTTCAATTAATCGAACGTATATATAAATGTAAAAAAAAACTCAAATAATAAACAATATAATTAGTAACTCGCAAGCGAGTATGAAACGAAACGAGCGTGGTTTCATTTTAATCACATGTAACAGGCTATGTTTGATACATATATCACCCTAAGACTTCTTGAACAATGAATTCAATTGAAAATCCTAAAACCTCGTCGACCTAAAACCCATCGAAAACAACTGATAACGCATCAAGTATTGTGCTGGTCTCTAGATAACCAAACCATCATATTCAGCCTACCGGAAACATTAAATAGGCAATTCTTGATGACCTGTACACAATGCATAACCAAACGTGAAGACAGACTATATTCTAGAAATACGGTTAACACATTGAAACCTATGAAAAAGCCTGAAATATTAATACTGGATTCTAGACAACCAAATCATTACATTCAACAACCCGAAAACCTCTATATAGACTATTTTTGATGCCATGTACCAAACTACTGAAGACCGACTATGTTCTCGAAGTCGGGTTCATTGACCTTAAACCCAATGCAAATGTCTGAAAACGCATACCATAAGATACTCGTGCTGGACTCTACGTAGCCAAACCATCGTATTCAGTCTACCGTAGAACCTATATATGCCACCATAGTCTATTGTATGCTTATTGACGGTTGCTGAGTCCGTGCGGTGATATTGTAGAGCAACAATTTCATTATTTCAGATCATTATGCCGTGCCAAACAATTAATAGGGACCTCAAATAAACAGAAAAAACACTTCTAGTTGAGATACCCAAATTTGGGGTTTACCCGTTTTTAGAATTAATTTTTAGGTTCTGCCTAGTAAAAAAAGCGAGTTGCCCAGGTTCGTTCGCTGTTGCCACATTATCCACAATATTATTTTGTTTTTTTAAACATTCTAAAGTTTTCGGTTGCGCACAATCTATTATTATATAAATACTTTGCATTGTATGTGAATCCCACTTTGCGGTTATAAACTGCATATTGTTCGATAAGCCCAATCAGGGTCTGTAAGCAAATATCATGTGCGTCATAGCGTGTCCGCTATGGTGGAATCTTTGCTTAGTTTTCGAGAAAAACTTTTCATCTTGATTAACACGCTGAAACAGGACAGTACAGTTAAACTTCTGTAGCTTAGTCGCTGTCTTTGATGCTGCTGTCGCGGTGTCTCGTTTAGTCATTTTTAATTGCCACACTCGTAGCATGAACCTAAGTATCTGGCCCTGCTGTTCCATTGTAAGGTGCCGACAGTCCCTGCAAGAAATCACTGTCGGGTTTCCAACTAGCAGACTTCCAGGGAACATCGAACAATTTGGACGACAAAATGCTTTCGAATGCACCGACCATTAACATTTTTATTGAAACGGAGCGATCGGAGTTTTTTTCTCCGGGCGCTAGGGAAAAACTCGCGAAAATTCTTTTTTTCATCTGTTTCTGTCTTAACTCACCTTCGGATAAATGGATTTCGATTAGTTTTGTTATTCGATAAAGCGACGAGAATCTGAATTTTAGTTGAACACGAACAGCTGGGATCCCACCTTCGGTGTCAAAATGGCACAAAACAGTTTTTACGGTTCTTTGCCAAATCTGACCATACAGTTTCCAGCGTTTCACAGAGCAATACTAATGTTGAAGAGAACATATA
>JASANE010021371.1:0-22850 GCA_030248225.1 Trileptium ribeirensis
GTGGTATTTACTTCGTTAATTTACATATGCTATAAATAATTAAATTCTCATAAATATATTGAAAATAGGTATAGCAATTCCTTAAATGAATGACAATGAAGTATTTTTAAAAAAATTTGTATATTAATACATATTTTTTAAATTTTCGTATAATTTTTTTTTGAATAATTAAAATTGTTATATATAGTGATTCTACAAATGAAAGGTTATGAAATAATTTTAAAAGGTTTCCATATAAATAATTAAATTTTCATAAATATATTGAAAATAGTTATAGCAATTCCATAAATGAATGACCATGAAGTATTTTTTTAAAAATTTGTATATTAATAGATAATTTTTAAATTTTTGTATAATTTTTTTGAATAATTAAAATTGTTATAGTCATTCTACAAATGAAAGGTCATGAAATAATTTTAAAAGGTTCCTATATAAATAATTAAATTTTCATAAATATATTGAAAATAGTCATAACCATTCTATAAATGAATGACCTTGAATTATTTTTTAAAAATTTGTATATTAATAGATAATTTTTAAATTTTTGTAATAATTATAAATATATTGAAAATAGTCATAGCCATTCTATAAATGAATGACCATGAAGTATTTTTTTAAAATTTGTAGACTAATATATAATTTTTTAAATTTTGTAATAATTATAAATATATTGAAAATAGTCATAGCCATTCTATAAATGAATGACCATGAAGTATTTTTTAAAAATTTGTAGACTAATATATAATTTTTTAAATTTTCGTAATAATTATAAATATATTGAAAATAGTCATAGCCATTCTATAAATGAATGACCATGAAGTATTTTTTAAAAATTTGTAGACTAATATATAATTTTTTAAATTTTTGTAATAATTATATATATATTGAAAATAGTCATAGCCATTCTATAAATGAATGACCATGAAGTATTTTTTAAAAATTTGTAGACTAATATATAATTTTTTAAATTTTCGTAATAATTATATATATATTGAAAATAGTTATAGCAACTCCATAAATGAAAGACCATGAAGTATTTTTTAAAAATTTGTATACTAATAGATAATTTTTTTAATTTTCGTATAATCAAATATATTGAAAATAGTCATAACCATTCTATAAATGAATGACCTTGAAATATTTTTTAAAAATTTGTATATTAATAGATAATTTTTAAATTTTTGTAATAATTATATATATTGAAAATAGTCATAGCCATTCTATAAATGAATGACCATGAAGTATTTTTTAAAAATTTGTAGACTAATATATAATTTTTTAAATTTTCGTAATAATTATAAATATATTGAAAATAGTCATAGCCATTCTATAAATGAATGACCTTGAAGTATTTTTAAAAAATTTGTATACTAATAGATAATTTTTAAATTTTTGTATAATTTTTTGGAATAATTAAAATTGTTATATATAGTCATTCTACAAATGAAAGGTTATGAAATAATTTTAAAAGGTTTCTGTATAAATAATTAAATTTTCATAAATATATTGAAAATAGTTATAGCAATTCCATAAATGAATGACAATGAAGTATTTTTAAAAAAATTTGTATATTAATACATATTTTTTAAATTTTTGTATAATTTTTTTTGAATAATTAAAATTGTTATATATAGTGATTCTACAAATGAAAGGTTATGAAATAATTTTAAAAGGTTTCCATATAAATAATTAAATTTTCATAAATATATTGAAAATAGTTATAGCAATTCCATAAATGAATGACCATGAAGTATTTTTTTAAAAATTTGTATATTAATAGATAATTTTTTTGAATAATTAAAATTGTTATAGTCATTCTACAAATGAAAGGTCATGAAATAATTTTAAAAGGTTCCTATATAAATAATTAAATTTTCATAAATATATTGAAAATAGTTATAGCAATTCCATAAATGAATGACCTTGAAAAATTTTTTAAAAATTTGTAGACTAATATATAATTTTTTAAATTTTGTAATAATTATAAATATATTGAAAATAGTCATAGCCATTCTATAAATGAATGACCATGAAGTATTTTTTAAAAATTTGATACTAATAGATAATTTTTAAATTTTTGTATAATTTTTTTTTGATTAATTAAAATTGTTATATATAGTCATTCTACAAATGAAAGGTTATGAAATAATTTTAAAAGGTTCTTATATACATAATTAAATTTTCATAAATATATTGAAAATAGTTATAGTAATTCCATAAATGAATGACAATGAAGTATTTTTTAAAAATTTGTATATTAATAGATAATTTTTAAATTTTTGTATAATTTTTTTGAATAACTAAAATGGTTATATATAGTCATTCTACAAATGAAAGGTTATGAAATAATTTTAAAAGGTTTCCATATAAATAATTAAATTTTCATAAATATATTGAAAATGTTATAGCAATTCCATAAATGAATGACCATGAAGTATTTTTTAAAAATTTGTATATTAATAGATAATTTTTAAATTTTTGTATAATTTTTTTGAATAATTAAAATTGTTATAGTCATTCTACAAATGAAAGGTTATGAAATAATTTTAAAAGGTTTCCATATAAATAATTAAATTTTCATAAATATATTGAAAATAGTTATAGCAATTCCATAAATGAATGACAATGAAGTATTTTTTAAAAATTTGTATATTAATAGATAATTTTTAAATTTTTGTATAATTTTTTTTGTCGTGATATTCATTTCCTACTTCTACTTTATCTTACTATACGACAGTGCTCTGCGAACACTATTAAGTATGCTGTCGGGACAAGTTTGATGATTATTCATTCTTGAGTCGTACGAACGTATCTAGGAAGCATAACACTTTTGCAAATAGTTATAACCTTTGTATAAATGAAAATAATCATTAAACTTTGGGTTATAGCTCGAAAACGACTGTACTTGCATAAAAGTAATATTGTAGTAAAGTTTAGCTCTCGATATATGACAGCACGCTTGTCAAGAGTTGTAACGTAAAATATTAGGAACCCACATGGTCAATATCACAGTTTCCAGCTCGGTGCAGTTTTTGTGTGAGGGATATGGCAAAGCTAAATCAAGTCATTTAAAGTCAAGGGAAGCTTATTTTCATGCGGGAACTATTGCAAGATCTGCCAGAGAAGATGGTTAAAAAAGTGAATTTTGGGCACCAAACCCGACCGGCTTTCGGTGTTTCTGATTCTAAATGAAGCAATTTTAGAAGCCATTTCCAAATGTGATTCAAATACAGTCCATCGTTTCATGTACGGCTTATGGTTGCTTGCACTACATACTTACTACTTAACATTTCAGTAGCTACAAAAGTTTCTTTACTTATGTAGCTCGTTTACTTTAAGTTGTGTGCAGGCTGCCAAATTAGGTTCAGTATAAAAGCTATAGTGGGAACAAGATGCACGTTTCGTCTCTGCAGACAGATATAACCAGCTGTTCGGACTTTTCGGCCAGTCTGGGCTTAATATATGACAGATTACAGTGTTCTGCTAGACTGTTTTGTGCGAGTGAATTCCTTTGTCATTATATAGGGTGACCCATAAGTAACGCCAAAATTTACTGTTGCGGAGACTTACATAATATAGTAACAACACTCATACTTCCAGGAATTATAACCTAACATATTATAAATATTTGAAGTGCGCGTTTTCGACTGGAAGAATGCACTGATCTTTGAGGTGCTGAGGTTCGCAATTAGACTATGCGTTATTCATCAAAAACCTAAGATATATATGAGAGTACGTGCGCATCGAAACGCTTATAGATATGTCTTTGATTTAGCTTGCTGGGTCACTTTAATGCTGGGGCGTTACCTATGGAACTCCCTCTATAACATCCACATTTTAACAGGCGCCAGGATATAAATATCGACAGCTGTCCAAGGTGGAAATATGAATGTTGACATCAGTCCAACACAATAAATTTAAATTTTAGCAACAATCCAAAATAATAAATTCAAACTTTGGCACAAAGTCCAAACCTGGAATTTCAAATTTTGGCTATAGCTCAACGCGGGAAATTTTTCGCCGACACGAAGGCAGAAATTCGAATTTTGGCATAACGTTTTGTTTACCATCACTGGTGAGTATCACACAAAATTTAACAGCGCAGACCTACATGAAAACCCTCATAGTTAACACTAACTCCTATTGCTGTTTGGAATTACTGGAAAGACTACATGTGGACATGGTGTTCGCCTCATTGGACAGTAAAATAGTTTGGTCGAAACTTAACTGAAACGTCGCATTATATGGTTTAAATCTAATGTATGTATGAAAATTTAAGAACGAACAATCTGATCTAAATCGACTCATTTTAAACCAGAAAAGCCAAAACCAATCGGGTTTGAAACCATAAATTGCCAAGTCGAAACAGGCTTTAATTTTACAGATCATCACGGGCACTCATTGCAAAAGTTTTCGCATAAACAAGTCATGCGTCTTTCACAATAATGCGTGCGCTTGCTCCACACGGGTACGCATACAACCGAGATTCGTGCCAAATTTATAAAACCGACTCTTTAGCAGACACTGCTACTACTGCTACCAAAAAACAAAGGGTTTTTCCTAGAATCCCCCAGCCCGAAATTGGTCAATTTTGGATATACATCTGAAATTTTAGTATCATTCGACTCAGCTCGACAATCTGAGTCAGAAAACATTCATAAATATAAATATAACAAAAATATTGTTTGATCGCGTTGATTTAACTACCATTCGAGTGAGCTCTTGTTGCTTTGAAAGATATGGGAAATTATACATATACATCGTGAAAAAATTTTTCGCAAATTTTGGACACTACTTGGAACCTAAAAAATGTAAAAAATGTCATAAAACTGGCCGAAATGGATATTTTCTAACATAACTTGTCGAGCTGAGTATGTTAAAAGTTGATCAATTTCGGGCTGAAGAATTCTAGGAAAAATCCAAATCAAGCAGCAACAAGCTACGTTTGCGGTCCCATCTTGTTACAGAGGCATTTATTGGCGCTACATTATATGTAGCAGGCATGTCAATCGACGCTAGGCTCTTGTAACAATGACATCAATGTTTGGCGGCGTAGCAGCTAAAATACAGCACCTACAAACTTTATGTGGAAGACTACGATTACAGCTACATGCTGTGAGCAGAATATACACCAGGTCGTACTAATGAAAACTTGTCGAAATTTTAGGAGTATTGTAATCTTTAGTTATATTATAGCCTAAGATGCAATATTAATTTTTTGGCTTGGAGTTAGCTTATTTTAAGGCTTAGACTTATCTTACATAAGATTAAACCCGTTCTGACAGACAAAAATATGTGAATTAACTACCTTAACGAGATGGTGACTTGGCTTTTATATTACGCAAATGGTATTCAAAAAATTATAAGTTTTTTACTTGTAAATTAAGGGTGACCATTAGGAAATTATCCAAATATTGAATGGAAAGCAATCACTTTTTACAAATACGTACCGTTGGTTCAAATTTATCATTGAAAAAAATTCAGCGGGCTGCAGTGGGATAAAGAATGATATCAATACATTCTGGATAGTTTCTAAGAGCCCACGTGGCTTGATTTTAGTTGTCTACGTTAACACAAAAAAGGTGGAACAAGGCGCCCTGCTGATTGAATAAAAAACCAAATTATTTGATGTGAGATTATCTTTTGTAGGCAAACCGTAAATACTGCACAGAGAATAAGACAGGCGGATACTCTTTCGTATCGTCACGTAATCTTTGGTTCTTAGATGTCTGGATGTTATCGCCGAGCTACCTCAGAAGTTGTCTCCAACCTAACTAACTGCAACGAGGTGGTAAGGTAAGTTTTGGTCTGCATAATAACATAGAGGATAGTATTGCATCACATACCGACAGGAACCGAGCAACGCTTTTTTCTTATCAATACTAGGCGTAGCTGCAACCGCGGCCTTCGACTTAAAGCTGTAGGTTGGTAATTCTTAGACTAGACCGGAAACAGTTCACATTGTTACTACATTTAGTGTAATAAGAAAGCTGGCTGTACTAAATGACGCGTTGATAAGCAAAAGTTATTGTTTTACTTTTGTAGCAGCAGCAGTAGTGCTATCCGCTACAGCGTCGGTTTTGTAGATGTAGCATGCCTAACCGTGTGCAGTAAATGTACTCATTTTGTGAAAAGCGCATAATTTTTAGCAAGTGCAGTTCATTTTTGCAAAAGTTAAATTGAGATGATCCCATTCTAAATCGCGAACCGAAATTGAATTCAGTTGCGATTTTACCATATAATGCACAAAAATGTTACCGTAAGTTTAAACATTAAACCACAGCTTATACAAGCGCTAAAATATTTGGCCTGTGAGTTACCAGTGCATGTATGCTGTGAAGAATGTTCTGGTTTTCGTGGCGTTCGCTGCACAATACTGTCTTCAGCGCAAGCTTCGGAAACAGACACTTCGATAGCTTAGGTATAGCTTGGCGTTCACTGCTGCTACCACACGGGAATTCACAGTTTTGAACTTTGTAACAGTGCCACTGCCGCGTACTGGTCCAATCTGTATAGCCATTAACCATTTCAAATTTGGCATTTGTAGATTTCCATACGAAGCAGAAATTATCATGCCATATTGGGAGGAGCTTATCTTGACTTTATTGGTGATAGACATTGTATCCAAGACAAAGTAGAGAATAGATTGCTGCGGTTGGGAAACCATCGATAACGTTGATTCATAAAGGCGTGACCGCCAGGTATTAGTGCGTTGACCTAAGCGGTTTTCCGCCAAGGCTTCTGGGCTCCAGTTGTGTGGACATATTTGGTAAGCTTTTCGCAATACGTTTTAGGTGTGCAAAACATTCAACATCTATATACAGATAGAAGTGCATTGTGAGTGCATGAAATTTGGTTGTCGAAATATTTTCTTCGTGCCTAAGCTCAATAGTTTGCAGTGACGTAAGTGTTGTAGGTCCGTCAACAATCCATTACAGTAGTCGTGCATCAGCTTGTCTTTACACAAAACCATTAAACCATTCGATGAAGTACTCCATGTGGTCATACAAGAATCATTAACAGAATATGCCAACTCTGATGACGTGTCGTCACCACGTATAGAACGTTGCAGCAGTCTGCTCTGAAATATAGCCAGATGATTCAGCCCAGCCGTTGACACTGTAATTAGCTAGAACAAAGGTGCTATAGCGATTACCGACCCGTGCGTTGCTGGAAGTTTTGTCAAAAAGCGCAGAAACACGAGACATTTCAACCGATACGTTGAAAACCCGCTGTCGTCTGCGTTCCACACACTGTAAATTCTGGGGCAAATGCCATGGCGATCGAGCTTGATCTCTGTTTAATTGTACAAACCACGAACTACAAATGGATCCTGTGTAACGTATCTTCGTCTAACCAAAGTTGGATGGCTGTTCTTCAGAGACTTTCGATGAATGTTGAAGGAACGAGATTGCCCTATCAATTCTATGTATATTGTGCTTGAACCTTGTAGTTGTAGCTGGTACGTTAGTGTGATAAAATCTCTCATGGTGCACCGCATTCAACAACTGCTGGAGTTTGGTTAAACGTAGTCATTTAGCAAATACAGCTGTCGACTTAACGTTTTGGTTTATGGAAACGTCTTCGTATACCAGTCTGATTCACGGTCGCGTGTACCTCAGCGTCGCATTGAGATAACTCTCTGTTTGGTGATGGGACACAGACTTGCGATATTTGTCTGAGCAGTTAGATAGCGCCTTCACAATTGAACTCACCTTGTTCACTTGAATCAGAAAGTTAACGCCTGGAGATTTTCCCGTGTCCATGAAGACCCGAGGCGGTGCCACATAACGGCTGTGAACAAACGGCACGCTTAAGACTCCTATTTTCACCATATCATGATACATGAACAGCAAACTTGCAAGTTTAGACCAAAAAGACGGTTCTAAATGTCCTAAGTAAGGCCCAAAGTTGGAACATTTGGGAGATTTCAGGAGTCTAAGAAGACCCTTGGTAGACACTAGAGGTCAAAACTCGTAGTTTGAGTAGAATGTATCCCGGTTTCGCCAACGTTCAGCCTTTGAACGCGAGTACCAATTGCTAAATTTGACGCAAAAGTGCATATTTGGGCTTAAGCTTGCCCGTGTGACCCTGAAGGCAAGGGGTTTCTGAGCACTCAAGCCATATTTATGGACCAGTAGTTTCATTAAGGTCTGGTCCCGAAGCCATCAACTTACAGGTTGAGTCCAAAATGGCCAAGACTAAAGTTCAAGAGTCCTAGTTTGAGTAGAATGTCTCTGGGTTCCGCCAACGTTCAACTTTGAACGCGGATACGACTTGGTAAATTTGACGCAAAAGTGAATATTTGGGTTTAATGTCACCGTGAGACCCTGAAAGCAATGGGCTTCTGACCATTCAAGCCATACTTTGGAAACAGTAGTTTAATTAAGGCCCAGTCCAGAAGCCATCAACTTACAGGTTGAATCCAAAATGGTCAAGACTAAGATCAAGACTCCTAATTTGAATAGAATGTGTCCAGTACATTTGCTAAATTTGACACGTATAGTCGTCAATGACTGACGTGCAAGGATTTTGTGTTGTCCGGTACCATCTTGTCATATTTAAGTTATGATATGTATGTTTTATTAAACTAATGTTTGATGATGGGCCTTCAAGCGGCCGTCGCCCAGCACTGCATACACCGGTCTTCAGTCTTGTTATATACAGTTTACCTTGGCGTAAAATTTGGTACATTATTCGTTGCATTGTACGTCGTGCAAAACCTTTATACGCAAATCGAACAAGCTTTTGAACGAATGCTGAAGAAGCATCTACGAATATTAAATTCTTATCTTTATAAAAAAGCTTCATGACAGTCAGTTATCCATTAGCCTTCGGCCGGCTAAAAATTTACCCCGGTGGCCGCCCGTTTCTCAAAACTACTGAACTTGAAAGTTCCGGCTATTGAAGCCGAACCTATGCACTCACTTCCAAAATGTAACTTCTGGATTTTATTTTGCGCGACCTAAAATTAAGAAAGACAATTCTGTGCCCGTCACCAGCCATTTTCAAAAAATAGTCCAAAATTTATAAAACTCTATTTCTAAACAAAATGATTTTATGAAATTCCTGATTAGCACTTCAGTTGTATTTGACTGCAAGCTTTATTTAAAAAGCTGTTCCTCATGCTGTATCTTTATCCTATTTCTGAAATGCGTCAAGCGAATGTTTTGTTAAAACTCGGTCTATATCGGTAAACATTTCCAGGATAAAATAACTAAGTTTTGAATAGTACACCTTGAACGGAGCCAGAGTGGGACCACTGTGTAGTACAACTTACTTTGAGGCATGATATTTTAGGTATAACACTTTCCGCCATAAATAAAGATTTAATTATTTCAGTTTTTCGAAGGATATTTGTTGGAGACTGAGTGGTACGCTGCCTTACTTGCCTAGAAGCGGTGTGGTATTATTTATATAAAATTGAGCTTTCAAACTATCACCTTCCGGAGTCCGCTATTCTTCAAGACTCAGATTTAAAAATATTTTCCTGGCTTTTATTTTGCTATTCTGAGCAACAATAACGATCTAAAAATAAACCATTTTTCGAAATGTGAACGGTTGGTGTTCTGCTCAACTGAAAAGCGAACGAGGATCCTATGATGCCACCTGGATACCAAAACTCGATAGTTTTTATAATCTTTCCCAAAGTCAGTTTAGTTGCCCCTGCTATAAACCACAGCTTCATTTTTTATGAAATCCTGCTTCAGTATTCCCTTTTCCAACTCCAAGGAAACACCATGGAACCCATTTATATGCTCCTCCCTATAAACCGTGTAAGGTTCAATGAATTACTGGGAGATCCTGAGTGGACAACACCGTAACTAGAAACCATGAACTTGGATTTCTTTATAACTCTATTGAAATATTTTCACATTATCTAAGCTAATTTCGTACAGGATCGAAAAATTCAATGTTAATCGAAAAACCTACTTTGGGCATGAAAGTTTTTGAGTTTTAAGAAATGCTCCAGATTTTCACTATCAATAGCTTCAGGATTTCACCGATAAACAGCACCAACTGGCAGATTAAGGACTGAGTTCTGTTCTGAAGCAATTTTAGTAATTGGCCAAAAACCCAGCCTAAATCAGCCAAAGGAACATATATCTTCGTTTTGTACGCGGCGCAGTGCGCAACCGATAGGCATTCAAGAGACCGACCTGGTTTATGCCGAAGTTTTCATATCTGTTTAGAGACTGATTTTTTCCTAGCTTGGGGGCATTCGAGAGGCCTGGTTTATACCAAAGTTTTATTTTGGTAGCTTGGGGCATTCGAGAGACATGGTCCATACCGAAGTTTTTCATATCTGTTTAGAGGCTCATTTATCCTAGCTTGGGGGCATTCAAGGACCTGGTTTATACCGAATTTTTTCATATCTGGTTAGATTCGGATTTTTTCGTAGCTTGGGGGCATTCGAGGGACCTGGTTCATACCGAAGTTTTTCATATCTGTTTAGAAGCTAATTTTTCCTAGCTTGGGGGCATTCGAGAGACCTGGTTTATACCAAAGCTTTTCATATCTCTTTTGAGGCTGATTTTTTCGTAGCTTGGTGGCATTCGAGAGACCTGGTTCATACCGAAGTCTTTTATATCTGTTTAGGAGCTAATTTTTTTCCTAGATTGGGGGCATTCGAGAGACCTAGTTTATACCTAAGTTTTTCATATTTGTTTAAAGGCTGATTTTTTCGTAGCTTGGGGCATTCGAGAGACCTGGTTTATACCGAAGTTCTTCATATCTGTTTAGAGGCTGATTTTTTCCTGACTTGGGGCATTCGAGAGACCTGGTTTATACAGTAGTTTTTCATATCTGTTTAGACGCTGATTTTTCCTAGCTTGGGGCATTCGGGAGAGCTAGTTTATACCAAAGTTTTTCATATCTCTTTTGAGACTGATTTTTTCGTAGCTTGGGGGCATTCGAGAGACCTGGTTCATACCGAAGTTTTTCATATCTGTTTAAAAGCTAATTTTTTCCTAGCTTGGGAGCATTCGAGAGACCTGGTTTATATATACCAAAATTTTTCATATCTCTTTTGAGGCTGATTTTTTCGTAGCTTGGGGGCATTCGAGAGACTTGGTTAATATCGATGTTCTTAATATCTGTTTAAAGGCTCATTTTACCTAGCTTGGGGCATTCGAGAGACCTGGTTTATACCGAAGTTTTTCATATTTGTTCAAAGGCTGATTTTTGCGTAGCTTGGGGCATTTGAGAGACCTGGTTTATACCTAAGTTCTTCATATCTGTTTAGAGGCTGATTTTTTTATAACTTGGGGCATGCGAGAGACCTGATTTATACCGAAGTTTTTCATATCTGTGTAGACTCTGATTTTTCCTAGCTTGTGGGCATTCGATAAACCTGGTTTATACCAAAGTTTTTCATATTTGTTTAAAAGCTGATTTTTTCGTTGCTTGGGGCATTCGAGAGACCTGGTTTATACAGAAGTTTTTCATTTCAGTTTAGACGCTGATTTTTCCTAGCTTGGGGGCATTCGAGAGACCTGGTTTATACCAAAGTTTTTCATATCTCTTTTGAGGCTTATTTTTTCTTAGCTTGGGGGCATTCGAGAGACCTGGTTCATATCGAAGTTTTTCATATCTGTTTAGAAGCTAATTTTCTCCTAGATTGGGAGCATTCGAGAGACCTGGTTTATACCAAAGTTTGTCATATCTCTTTTGAGGCTGATTTTTTCGTAGCTTGGGGGCATTCGAGAGACTTGGTTAATATCGAAGTTTTTCATATCTGTTGCTCATTTTACCTAGCTTGGGGCGTTCGAGAGACCTGGTTTATACCGAAGTTTTTCATATTTGTTTAAAGGCTGATTTTTGCGTAGCTTGGGGCATTCGAGAGACCTGGTTTATACCTAAGTTCTTCATATCTGTTTAGAGGCTGATTTTTTCATACATTGGGGCATGCGAGAGACCTGGTTTATACCGAAGTTTTTCATATTTGTGTAGACGCTGATTTTTCCTAGCTTGGGAGCATTCGAGAGACCTGGTTTATACTAAAGTTTTTCATATCTCTTTTGAGGCTGATTTTTTCGTAGCTTGGGGCATTTGCGAGACGTGGTTCATACTGAAGTTTTTCATATCTGTTTAGAAGCTAATTTTTTTCCTAGCTTGGGAGCATTTGAGAGACCTGGTTCATACTGAAGTTTTTCATATCTGTTTAGAAGCTAATTTTTTTCCTAGCTTGGGAGTATTCGAGAGACCTGGTTTATACCAAAGTTTTTGATATCTCTTTTGAGGCTGATTTTTTCGTAGCTTGGGTTATTCGAGATACCTGGTTAATATCGAAGTTTTCCATATCTGTTTAAAAGCTCATTTTACCTAGCTTGGGGGCATTCGAGAGACCTGGTTTATACCGAAGTGTTTCATATTTGTTTAAAAGCTGATTTTTGCGTAGCTTGGGGCATTCGAGAGACCTGGTTTATACCGAAGTTCTTCATATCTGTTTAGAGGCTGATTTTTCATAACTAGGGGCTTTCGAGAGACAAGGTTTATAGTTAGGTTTTTAGTATTTGTTTAGATGTAGATTTTTTCTGTAGTTGGGGGCATTTGAGAGACCTGGTATTTACCGAAGTTCTTGATATCTGTTAGAGTCTGATGTTTTCCTTACTTGGGGGCATTCGAGAGACCTGGTTTATACCAAAGTTTGTCATATCTCTTTTGAGGCTGATTTTTTCGTAGCTTGGGGGCATTCGAGAGACTTGGTTAATATCGAAGTTTTTCATATCTGTTTAAAGGCTCATTTTACCTAGCTTGGGGCGTTCGAGAGACCTGGTTTATACCGAAGTTTTTCATATTTGTTTAAAGGCTGATTTTTGCGTAGCTTGGGGCATTCGAGAGACCTGGTTTATACCTAAGTTCTTCATATCTGTTTAGAGGCTGATTTTTTCATACATTGGGGCATGCGAGAGACCTGGTTTATACCGAAGTTTTTCATATTTGTGTAGACGCTGATTTTTCCTAGCTTGGGAGCATTCGAGAGACCTGGTTTATACTAAAGTTTTTCATATCTCTTTTGAGGCTGATTTTTTCGTAGCTTGGGGCATTTGAGAGACCTGGTTCATACTGAAGTTTTTCATATCTGTTTAGAAGCTAATTTTTTTCCTAGCTTGGGAGCATTTGAGAGACCTGGTTCATACTGAAGTTTTTCATATCTGTTTAGAAGCTAATTTTTTTCCTAGCTTGGGAGCATTCGAGAGACCTGGTTTATACCAAAGTTTTTCATATCTCTTTTGAGGCTGATTTTTTCGTAGCTTGGGTTATTCGAGATACCTGGTTAATATCGAAGTTTTCCATATCTGTTTAAAAGCTCATTTTACCTAGCTTGGGGGCATTCGAGAGACCTGGTTTATACCGAAGTGTTTCATATTTGTTTAAAAGCTGATTTTTGCGTAGCTTGGGGCATTCGAGAGACCTGGTTTATACCGAAGTTCTTCATATCTGTTTAGAGGCTGATTTTTCATAACTAGGGGCATGCGAGAGACCTGGTTTATACTGAAGTTTTTCATATTTGTTTAGATGTTGATTTTTTCGTAGCTTGGGGGCATTCGAGAGACCTGGTATTTACCGAAGTTCTTGATATCTGTTAGAGGCTGATGTTTTCCTAACTTGGGGGCATTCGAGAGACCTGGTTTATACCAAAGTTTTTCATATCTGCTTAGAGCCTCATTTTTTCGTAGCATGTGGACAAGATTGATTCGATTCCGGAATACAAATGAGTGATTTTTTAGAACAGACCAGTGGCATATTGTCTCAACATCCGGTTGGAAGCTGATGACTTGAGTTTTTTTAAATACAGTCAAAGAACTACTTTTATGGTAGATACATACTGCAAATAATATATAGATTGCTAAATCCGCTTTCTTTCATTCATTTCAGTTGAGTTCTAAGACCTCTAATGTGCGTCTGAGCGTCCAAAAATACTGATTACAAATTGATATGTTCTATTTTATTAATACATACATTGTGAAATATCTAGCAGTGGCCTTCTATTACAGCTGGGAACAAATAATTATAACGATCAAAAATTCACTGTCACCAAGCAAAGCTAGTTTTTATTTGGGGTAGGTACAGACAACAACTGAGATTAATTGAAGACCTCTTCACTGTATTTGAAAGCCGCAGACCAGGATTCGTTAAAAGTATACTCAGAAAAATGTGCTATGTTATTTTAGCAAATTTTGGCCGAAACCCTTACTGTTGAGACGCAGGGAGTCACCGGATTTTAGCTCCGGCAATATTTGGATTTCGTTAGTGATTCCGGTTCCGGAAAATTTTTGGCGGAATCGAAGTACCAACATCATGTCTTGGATATCTGCATAGCGAAATAAAAATTTGTGTTTTGTAGTCGAAATTTGCTAACAAACTAACTAGAAGTTCAACAATATTTTATGTTTTACTTCAGGTTCCTTTGATTATCTTTTGTAACTTCCCAACTGCCATTTCTCGACCTCTGCTAAACAGTTCATAGGGCACAGGGTGATAACGTCAGTCTATCAAACACTCACATTTTTATAATTTTAAGTATATATTCTCCGTAGTCCAATACTACGGCTAAACTAGATCAATATATAATTCTATGTTGAGTATTTAGCATTGTTGGGAATTGTTTAACAATAGTAATTCGCTCGGTGAAAAGAAACTCAGAGAACTTGTTGGCTAGCCGCGTTTATTGCCTAAATCGATATATAGCTGGATCTTCTTGAGTATTTAGCATTATTGAGAATGGTTTAACAATAGTAATTAGCTGGGTGAGAAGAAACTCAGAGAGTTTGTTGGCTCGTCGCGTTTATTGCCTAAATCGATATATAAATCGATCTTCTTGAGTCCACTGCAAAGGTAAAGATACAGCAGCGGTACACAACAAAAATCAGTGGATGTAATTTTCAGCAGCGTCCTGCTTATAGCTGTAAGAAAGGTGGTCCTAGATGTTAAAATGGGGTGTGGAGGAAGGAAGAACTGCCGAATAATGTGACAGTTGCCAAATATGTCTTTATCGGATTAGTGTGGCATACAGCTGGCATTGTTACGCATATTTTGACCCTGAGTTCGTTCATACAGTAATGGAGGCTAAACCATGGGTTCAGGGATTTTAAAAACTGTATCATTATGGTTTATTGATTCAGGCTGGGAACATTGCGACTACTTCCACAATGGTTTTTTATTCAAATCCAGCAGCATTGTTCATCTTAACCTCATTGTCATAGAACAGCGCTAGGTGATAACATTTGAAATATAAAAATGAAGTTTCGAGAAAATTATAATTAGAAAATTTTGTTGCGTTGTGGGCCTTCTAAATCCTCGTTAAATTGGCTGAGCTCCTTGCAAGTGCAATTGCATTCAGTCTATCATGCTACCCAAACATTTATTGACTCAGCCTAGCGCTCTACGTACAACTAAACTTTAAAAACCTCAACATTTCACAATTTTGTTGCCAAAATATAAGCAGCCATAGCCCCAAACAGAACCTCACAGGGAAAGGACATAGCCTTCAGAGTAATGAACCAATGTAATGAAACCATTTGTACACGCGTCCAATAGAGAAACTTAGCCCATCATATCATAATTTGTATATGCGTCCAATAGATAAACATAGCCCATCATATCATACTTTGTATATATATATGCTTCCAATAGAGAAACTTAGCCCATCATATCATAATTTGTACATGCGTCCAATAGAGAAACTTAGCCCATCACATCATAAGTTGTATATGCGTCCAATACAGAAACTTAGCCCATCATATCATAAGTTGTATATGCGTCCAATAGAGAAACTTAGCCCATCACATCATAATTTGTATATGCGTCGAATAGAGAAACTTAGCCCATCATATACTTTGTACACGCGTCCAACAGAGAAACTTAGCTCATCATAGGTATAATTTGTATATGCATCCAACAGAGAAACCTAGCCCATCATATCATACCTTGTATATGCGTCCAATAGAGAAAATTAGCCCATCATATCATAATTTGTATATGCGTCCAATAGAGAAACTAAGCCCATCATATAATTTGTATATGCATCCAATAGAGAAACTTAGCCCATCATATGATAATTTGTATATGCGTCCAATAGAGAAACTTAGCCCATCATATCATAATTTGTATATGCGTGCAATAGAGAAACTTAGTCCATCATATCATAATTTGTATATGCGCCAAATAGAAAAACTTAGCCCATCATATCATACATTGTATATGAGAGCAATAGAGAAACTTATATCATCATATCATACTTTGTATATATATCGTCCAACGGAAAAACTTAGCCCGTATCATAATTTGTATATGTGTCCAATAGAGAAACTTAGTCCATAATGTCATAATTTGTATATGCGTGCAATAGAGAAACTTAGCCCATCATATCATACTTTGTATATGCGTCCAATACAGAAACTTAGCCCATCACATCATAATTTGTATATGCGTCCAATAGAGAAACTCAGCCCATCATATCATACTTTGTACACGCGTCCAATAGAGAAACTAAGCTCATCATATCATAATTTGTATATGCGTCCAACAGAGAAACTTAGCCCATCATATTGTACCTTGTATATGCGTCCAATAGAGAAACTTAGTCCATCATATCATAATTTGTATATGCGTCCAATAGCGAAACTTAGCCCATCATATAATTTGTATATGCGTCCAATAGAGAAACTTAGCCCATCATATCATAATTTGTATATGCGTCCAACACAGAAACTTAGCTCATCACATCATAATTTGTATATGCGTCCAATAGATAAACTCAGCCCATCATATCATACTTTGTACACGCGTCCAATAGAGAAACTAAGCTCATCATATCATAATTTGTATATGCGTCCAACTGAGAAACTTAGCCCATCATATCATACCTTGTATATGCGTTCAATAGAGAAACTTAGTCCATCATATCATAATTTGTATATGCGTCCAATAGCGAAACTTAGCCCATCATATAATTTGTATATGCGTCCAATGCAGAAACTTAGCCCATCACATCATAATTTGTATATGCGTCCAATAGAGAAACTTAGCCCATCATGTCATACCTTGTATATGCCTCCAATAGAGAAACCTAGCCCATCATATCATAATTTGTATATGCGTCCAACAGAGAAACTTAGCCCATCATATCATACCTTGTATAGGCGTCCAATAGAGAAACTTAGCCCATCATATCATTATTTGTATATGCGTCCAATAGAGAAACTTAGCCCATCATATAATTTGTATATGCGTCCAATAGACAAACTTACCCTATCATATCATAATTTGTATATGCGTCCAATGGAGAAACTTAGCCCATAATATCATAAATTGTATATGCGTGCAATAGAGAAACTTAGACCATCATATCATACTTTGTATATGCGTCCAATAGAGAAACTTAGCCCATAATATCATAATTTGTATATGCGTCCAATAGAGAAACTTAGCCCATCATATCATAAGTTGTATATGCGTCCAATAGAGAAACTTAGCCCTTCATATCATAATTTGTATATGCGTCCTAGAGAGAAACTCAATCTATCAACCAGTATGTCGAACATTATTTTCATTTCTTGTTCTAAACTCCTATCTGGTCTGACAACCTCTATGGCTGCTGTCGTAAAATTACATGTTCCTGTCAAGGCTGTCGTCTTTTGCCGTAACGCTAGTCTCGGCTTAGTTGATAAAGGTTTTTACATTCGGAAGTCGTTACAAGTGCAAAACAGGGTCTTCAGACCAAGGCTGCTGTTCTTGGTAATGTACTATGATTTTAGCTACATGCAACAGTTCAAAATATCGGCGAAAATCGCGTGTAGAGCTTGTGTATACTTGACTTTATTCGAATATTTATTTTGGTTTAGGGTGTTGTCTTCGCAAACAACCTTGCCGATTTTCTTGATTTTTTCGCGTTGGGAAGTATAATTTTTGGTTTCGAAAGTGTTTGCGGCCGTATCATAAATACTCAATTTTTGAGCCGTTTCCTTCTGTGTCACTCCGTTGAGCAGCAATTGCTTACTCGTTAATGGTAAACATAATCTATTACTGGTTCACTATTATATTTGTTCCAATTTCCTTCTGTGTCTACTCATATCTGAGTAATTTTTGATGATTGGTATCATATTGTGTTTGCTATGATTTAATGCGAAAAGTCCTTTTGCAGCGTAAAATTTATTGCTGTAGGTAATGCTGTAATTTCACATAGCCGAACGTTTTTGTCACGCAAATCTCAATGAATTTATTAAAATTTCGATATGGTGGGATCTTAGAAACTATATTTTTGAAATTAGTGACTGTTGCTGAACGATCTTTGTTAGAATAAAGTGTAAAAAATATAAATTTCAAGGAAGACGTAATATGATTTGGAAACACAATATAGACGCTTTAAATTCAAATATTGCTTATTATTAAAGTCTGTAGTTTCACACCGTTAACACTATGTTTTCTATACTTCTCCCGGAATCGTTTTTACACAAGAGTATATACATATAGTCAGTAAAATTATAGATTGCTGTGCAGTAATCGTCACTGGCGATGATATTTCCTTCAGACTTCTGTGCGATGGAGGACAATTTACAGGCTTTTAGTGTGTCAATTTCTTTACAGCTGTGAATATTTTGTGTTTTGTACTTGGTTTGTCCATGCTCATAACTGTTGCTTAACGTTTTCTTGGCATTAATAAGTTGTGTTTTTTCTCGTGTTAACAAGTTTGTAAATGTAAAAATATAATAGTTTCACATTGCTTATGGCTATTTTTGCTGTAGATTGTATTTTTCGGCTTACCTGTCTGCTATTGCATTACCATCTGTCTTATGTCTATATCTATCGCTTATGCTGTGATTTTTGCACCGTTATGTTTTACGTTCACGAGGAATGCAGTATTTAGGTAAATGGGATAAAATCATGTAAATGATGGGGCGTAGTATTTAAAACAAGTTTGTGGAGATGCATTGATTTTGGGATCTTGTTAATTGGGTATGCTAAATGAGATAGGGCACATGTGGCAAATTACCGACAGATAAGTGTCGTATTTTATATTGTGTACTAACGACAGATATATAGTGGAAAAAATTTTGTGTTACTTTAGGATTCTGATTAACTCATTCCATACGTTGGGAAATACCGGAATTGCGTATAGTTCGTATGCACATATTTTTGCGTGTCTTTCTTATTGGTCATTTATTATTGAGTGCATGTATTGTTCTCAATTTAATATCATAATTATACTAATTCAGTTTAGAGTGTAAGTCTTGCAGTAAAACCTAATACATATTGTTGTTTCATTTAGTCTCTGAGCGGTAATATTTGTATTATTAGAAAACTAGATCGTAGTGATTGTACACTGTTTTGATTTCGTACTTCCAGCTAATACTTGGTATAAATATTTGGTGGAAAACGTAACTTAGCAGTGTCCGCTTCGAGTTACCCGCTCTAGTTATTAGCCTCAAAGGGTATTTGTCGTATTGAGGAAGGTCCTATTTCTAAAGTCACGACAAAACTGTTTTGTGTAGCAAAACCGGTTTTTTACTAATTTTCTGTATAACATGCAAGCTTTGATATCAGTTTGAGTTTAGTGAGCAAGCAGCTAGCTTTGATATGTAACTCTGGAATTAGATGACGAATTAAAGCAGCAATTCTATGTTTGTAATCATGCAATGTACATACTTCATAAATAAGCAGCATAAGAACAACTTGAAATTTGTATAAAATTCAATCCCTAGATTATGTATATCATTCGTGTATACATCAAGATCAAATATGGGACTATTCTCTTTTCTATATAAACTTATAACAAACTAGAAGCAGGTTAAACTGGATGAATGAAAACGTTTGGAACTGCAATTTTCAGAAGCCCGCTTTTTGTTGGCGTTTTCTTTTTGTGTTTCAAAAATTCTTATCATGGCAGTGTATTACTAAACATGTTCGAAAAGTCACACAACCAAAGCGAATGCCAGATTGCTCTAAAGCCATTTACAATTTAGACATGTATTTTGTAAATGTGAGTCGTTACACATCCACCTTTGGGCCCAGGTAACCCTGAGGGGCTGTACGTTATAACGTTAGAAAAAACAGGTTAGAACAGGTGGTTTGGGGGGCTACAGCCTCCCGACTTAGGCTTAGTGTATGTCTCATATAAGGGACCTCAGCTTAGGGTAAGGTACGCGAATACGCGGTGAAAATTTTTCAAATTTTACCAAAATTTGGGAAAATTTGGTAAAAAGTAACACAAATTACCAAAAATCGGGGAAAGCTGGCAATGTACAATATCGGGCACCGTTTTAGCAAAACTTTGGGGGTGCATGCCTACAACGAACCCGCAACCAAAATTTTGGGGCTGCTGACCCGCAGGAAGCGTCCAGATTCACCCAGTGATGTATTAAACATTTATGACAAATCTTTGCGATATTTACTACCATTTGTAACAATAACTTCGCAATAATTTTATTAGTTGAATTCAGTATCGAACCTCAATGACGACTTGACTCGATGGGTGTCAAAAATTTTCGAATCTATTCATAGATTAACGGCTTAGATTGAGATTGCATACATATATTTTAATAGGTTTCGCGAATAAGGGATATGGAAAGGTTCAACCCCTATTTCGCCTACGGCAATCCCCATTAGCCAACGTAACCCCTTCAGTTATTAAACTCCGATTCTGAGATTTTCCGTCGACAGCGAAACATGTGTTAAAATGGAAATTCTGTGTTGTTTAGTTTCGCCTAAACTTGAACAAATATGCACGCTAGTGACGCGGCTTGTTTCTAATCAATTTTATGCTGTATTCGCCAACTATAAGGCCCTTTTTGAATTAACTAAAATTTACTTTCAAACCTAATGTGGGTTGTCTCGCTGCGACCCCTGTTTGAGTGGCCCGCCAAAACCCGAAAGGATGCAACCTTTGAGTTTTCAGGCGTACCGAGAACTAACTGCAATATTGTGACAGCCCCAGGAACATTTGTTTGAGTTTTGAAACAATTCTATGCATTTTCTTACACCGACGGCGCTCATCTAAATAGTTTTTCTAGATAATTCAAACCATTCCTTGAAACCGTCGATAAAATTGTTAAATAGACTGCCGAAAGACAATAATTTCTTCTTCATATCCACTCCCCAGTATAACTTTTGTGTACGTATCACTGTTATCATTCTACAATGATGCTTCCGGGTATTGTCATTAATACACATTTGCCGCAGCAAATGCAAGAAAACTTCGATAGAAGAAATCATTTTCTCAGAACGCAATAAGCTGCTACATCTAGGGACATTTTATAAACATATAAATTTAATAAAAGAATTCTCAGCAAAAACAATGTAACGGCAACACAGTGTAATAGAACTAACCACGAGTCAGATTTTGCTTGCCGCGCCATAAAATGCTTAGCGAACAACTTTGTTGACAACAAATTTCTATTATGTATCCTTGCTCAAACTCAAAACGGTGAGCTCATCAATTTTTTCATTTGTCGCCCAATTCCCTGAATTTTGTCTCCAAAGTTTGTCTTCAATATTATTTATTTATGTTGATGTTCCAAGAAAATTACAAAAAACTCCTCAAGTTTCCTATACACTCAGCAAAATATAAACTCCTGCTGTTGCTTATAGCTTCGCTCAACATAAGACTCATAAAATTACAGGCTAACATTATGGCGGGAGTGCAATGTTTCTCCTTCACAAAATTGTGCGGTCGTCGTAATGACTTTGTTTCCAAACATTGATTCCTAGTAACAATATCGTAACATAATTTATTAGTTGTGTTCGCTATTTGCTTTACAATATTCAGCTGAGCTGTAGGTCCTAAAACACAATTCCTACTCATTCTTGTTGATACTATACTTGTTTTTACTTATTAGAAATTTATGCAAATTACAATCTAGGAGAGCAAAATAATGGGTATATATCTTCATTAAATTGTTTGAAAATTAAAATTAGTATGTAATTATCATTTCACGGTGTAAAGTTTAACAAATTCAATTGAGTTTCTTAATGAAGGGGTTGCCCATATATTGCAGTATTCATTATAACTGACCGTACACCGGACATTAAACGCTTCAAATGTGCTGTTATTCGCTGCGTAGACTGAGTATATAATATTCTCATTTGGTGTTATGCAATTAATAGTTAACGGATGCAATGACTTGAACGGTTTTCAGTCACATGTCAGTTAAAACGGGAAAGAAAAAAATTTCCCGCAAGTGTAGATTCTCAACGAGTTTCCTTTGTGCAACAGTGTCAGAAAGATTTTGTTAAGTAGGTATCAGCTTAAATCATTCAACTATGCTATGGCCCATACGACTAGACATTCGTCAGTCACTGGTCAAACAGATTGCTATTTCAAATTGAGCTCATTAAATATTCAAACTTCGTTCAGTTCCTATGATACATACGAGACTACATTTACTGCAATTTTCTGCTTCTGAAACGCGTTCATACGACTCGAGAATGAGAAGTCATTAAGCGTCGTCCGCACAGTATGCTTATATATCATGTTTTGAGCAACATTGCCACACATGTTTATAATCAGGTTGAAATTCACAAATGAAAACGAGAACGTAAAAGGAGATAAAAGGGCGAAACCTTGTCTCCTTACATTTGTTGATATACCTCTATATTATATATGAAGATACCTGAGAATTCTATATACCTTAGAATTTTGACCTATTTAAAGTTTAAACTGTGAACTTGCTTTATTTTAATAAATCTTGGATAGTTTACTCAACCGTTGAATATGCAATAAAAGTTACACTTTTGAATTCTCTAATAATTAACTAAAAAGCTGCCAATATAGCAAATCACACTTGAAATTTAAACTGTTATATTAATCAGCAATAGGAACTTGAAGTTGAAAGCCATAACATACAACA
>JASANE010021372.1:0-30203 GCA_030248225.1 Trileptium ribeirensis
TACCTGTGTGCCTATTCCTTAAGTATGTGTCTGGTGGTGTAAAGTTTTCGCTTCGCTTCGCTAGATCTTGCTAGCATGCAATTTGCTCCTCGTTGGTTACCCTATGCGTTCTCACCAGTCTCCGTATGTGCACAAAGTATTCTGGCTGTTCAGTCTAGTGGGGCAAAACGTCTCAGATTACCAGAAAATGTTCTAACTAGATGCAACCGTTCTCTAGCTGTTACCGAGTCCCACTTTCACTGGGTAGATTTAACCTTTAGCTATTCTTAGACAGCTAGTAGCAGATAAATTGTTAAGTGAATTTCCCACCTAATCAATAGCTCGTCAAAATAACCAGTGATCTATTACAGGGCACTAAATACCTAGAGCGGGTCCTCAAATCTTTGTTAAACCCTAAGTATCACTCAACTTGAAGGTACGTGCAGGCAAAACAGCAATGAATTCACAAATTAACACTTCATCAATATTATAATGGAATTAGCTGGGGTCAAGATGGCGCATAATATTATAACAGAATAACAACGCGCAATATAAAATTACCAAAACCGACAGTAAATACTGACCACGATTTCAGTCCTCCGAACGTCAAATGATGCCTTGAACGCCTGTCGCCCGCTATTGATCTCGGATATTTCACCAAAACGTTTCGGCAAACGGTTCGCTATTGTATCACTGTGTCCGGATTGCGGAAGATGGCCAATCGATCTGGTTTATCGACGCAAGCAATTTCGATTAAGTCGAATGTTCAGATAGTCCAGCTGTGTTCCGAAGTTAGAGGGCCTATGTTGTTCCTCGTAGAATTACGGTAGCGGCGTCGTAATTAGCAATATGGCGATTAATTGAGTGCTAATTATACAATTCGAGCACGAAAGTGTCAATGGCGATCAACGATTCGTCCAATATTTGTTGAACCGACGTAACCGGCAGTACTACGAGCAGTACCCAGTCAATATTACTGTTGTTATCAATAAGATTAGGCACGATCGTTAGATATATGACAATCTGTGTTATTATCCGATAGTCACCAATCATACACTGGATGGTACGGGCAATAAGGCGCTGTAACAGTTGAGCGCTCGTTCGAGTGTTCGTAATTAGTCCTTTGAACAACGATGTTTGGTCGTTAACAGTATCGATTTATATCAGTTCGTCCCGATCCGAGTCACGCGGTTGATGCCGTCGCCAGCTAAACGTAGCAGATTTGTAGTTCGGAAACGGGGTTAGCGGCAATCCGGTCGACGCAGTAACACAGTTCCGACTCGAAAAGAACCTGATTAGGATTATCGAGCGATTAAAATTCCGTTGAGACGATTGCAAATGATTGTCAATACGCAGGGGTACCAGCAGTCGGCAAGGCAACACTGACAGTCCTAACTCTGACAGTACCAGTCTGTACCAGACAAATGCTTAATCAGGCAATAGTCAGATAACAGGATGACAGTCGGATTTATCGTGAACAATTTGCATACAGGCTCGCAATAAAGTTTGGCAAATACTACAATGAATAATAACAGCACAATTATCAGTGATCACTAAAATCATTAATCCAAAGGTGTATCCAATGCCATTAGTGATGGACCTGAAAAGCGGGCTGCCGGCAATCGTAAACACTACTGCGGTCTAAACCCAATCGAGGGACTCTCACTAGCAGTAATTCCTTACACTCGCTTGAGCATAGTTTGTTCTCCTTTAGCGCACAATTTACTTAAGGCCCATGCGGTCCGAGAACGTGTGTCGCCAAGAAATGGCAACTTTCTGCCCCGATCTGCGGTACGACGCGATATAAAATCCAAAAACTTTGTTCACTCCACCCCCAAAAGTGTAACTACGGCGTCACGTTCTCGGTACGCATAAGCCTACTACTATCGATACCACCAGCTCTAACAATTGACTTGGCCTCGATGCGCAAAGCTAGAATATAGCACTATTGATTGATACACTGAACTCGCAAGACGTGATCAACACACTAAGGTCATAATCAACCGAGCTACGGCTATGCGAGAGGTCTCTCAGCTAACAGTTTAAATTCACCTATCCCCAAATTTTATTGACGCGCCTCACGGCGTGGCCCCCACTTTTATATGTACTAGGACCAGTTCTGGCCCTAAGGGATCCCAGCTGCACCACTATTTTCTCAGCGTGTGGTGCCCGGACAACCCCGGCTTCCACGACTCCCCGGTGATCTACGCGATGACCTAAGGGAACCGCTTAGCTTAGCAGGCTGCCGGCGGGTTAACCAGGGTGTTCGGCCTGGCCCCTATAATGGCCCACGTGTCTAATGGTATGAGGTCCCCCGAGGGAGAGTCAGCCCTTAAGCCTGCTCACAGGTAGTAAGGCTGACTCGCCTTTCCCTCATAATCCATTGGATTCCCTAAGTGGGGTTCTCTGATCCCAGTATAGCTGGAGTAAAGTTCCCCCGTTTATCGCATTAGAAGGTAGATCCCCAAGCTAAAGGCTACTGGTGAATGCCCGGTCCTGATCCTAATAGCGGCCCAGTTTTGGTTGTGACTCCTTACGGTATTCCTTATCCTAATCCTAGCACACTTTACCTAGTAACCCAAACAACACTAGGGCATTGAGGCGAGGGCCCCAATCCCTTGAAGGTCAAGATCCGAAATACTAGAGTAATATGTTAGGTGGCGAACTACGCAAAGCAGTGGTTGGCTATGCGGCTCTTGCGGCGGGGACGCTTTTGATAACGCACGCAACCACAGAGATAGTGCGGGGTACGGAAGGTTGCCAGCTCGGGCCTTAAAGCAGGTTCACGAGGGTGAGCCTGCGTCAGCGGATGAGATCGGCACGACGCGGGGTGGTGCTAAGTCTGCTCGCTATAACGTAGGATCCACCTAGTTTCAAAGTCCTTAAAGGCTTCATTCGAAAATGATTTCTGAAACTCTCGCTGGGGTCAGAAAGTTAGGTCAAACTCCGAACTGCTTTAGTAAATTTGACACGGATTAACTCGTTTACTGTCGAGCTAAATCTTTTGCACACATTATACACACCGCCCAATTGGGGCGTACGGCACTCTATAATATACAACATTTATAATTCGACGATAATTGAGCCAATACTAGCGTCGGGTACCCTACTAGATACCCTAAGGTACAATGCTACGTTGTCTTCCCGTACTATACCTCAAAACCTTCGTTCAATTTAAAGCCCGATAAATTTTTTGAGAGCGAACATTGAATTTATGAACAACTAGCGACCTATCAAATCACGGTGATTTGCCCCCGTTTTGTCAATTGAGATCTGAATGAAAACTAGACCGAAGGTTCTAAATTTTGTACAGTTTCGGCAGCGACTGGAGCGGCTCCCACACAATACGACCAATCTGAAACTCGCTCCCAGAGAGCTCCGGGAGAGGGTGGCGACGCAGATCTTCCCCGTAGTTGCACGGTTAGAAAATACGCGTCTCACCCAGGCTCAGTGCACTTTGGTTCACCGCCAGCTCCAGTCTCTGTCTCGTGCTCTGCTCGGCTGATAAGCCTCCTAGAAATTTTGATCCGACTCCGGCCCGCAGTCGTTTGCATCAGAATTTAACTTGGAACAAAAGAAACAGCGAACGAACGAGGATTCGACGCTGAAGTTCGATCTCAAACAATTGGGGACAACGCGTGTCACCCAAAGATGCAAACGGCTACGTCCTGAGTGTCGTTCTCTTCACACTTCTAACTTTGGCTAAGACCTAGTTCGAGAAATCTTGGTCCTTACCATGTAAAACAGAACTATTGACACCAAATTTTCCTTAAGCCTAGAAATTTATGCACTGCCCTTTGCCTACAGTTAATAATTTTGATCACTCCTCGGACCTGCGAAAGAAGAAAACGTCCGAGGAGCGGGGAACCAGTCGAGATACGCGAGAACACGAATTTTGATTAGTTGGAGATAATTTTGCGAATTTTGACGGGGCTCGGCCCTTACGGACGCGCGGGGCATCCTTCCGATACCCCAACGTCCGCAAGGGCGGCCCTTAGTAAGATCGAAAAGAAGCGAGAGTCAGGGAAGGCTCTCCACCGTGGGGGCACGGCGAGAAACCAACCCTGATACGTTTAAACGAAAAAGAAAACATAAACAAAAACACAATAAAGCGAGGGCCTAAATGGCGACAACCGCCAATTCCTACCAACTCAAAACTCGACTGGTCCCGATCGGAGAATCGGGCAGTCTCTTTTATACCGTCTGTCTACCCCCCTTTTCTCCTAGTGTGCTTACTGGTCACTTTGATGTCCGAAACTCAAGAATTTCGAGAAAATATTTTAAAACTTGCAGACGACATACTAAACTACCAAGCATATAAGCGCCATATCTAGCTTCAGGCGATGAACAACAAAATAATATACAGAGGCACACAATATTATAAACAGCGGGCGCCCGTGCCCTTATCGAACAATACAAAGCAGACCAGCAGAGCATTGCCAAAGCTAATATCAACAGGACAGTGGCCGACGGGTGCCAATAATTGGCGTAAACAACCTAAACCTCGCGCTGGTCGGCGCGAGGCTACCAACTTTATAGAATATAAAAGCGCTTTAGGCGCTGTAAATAGTTAAAAATTTTATTGTTTTTTTGCCTGTATTTCAGGAACGGAAAGAAGTAGGCGGCCGGGGGCGGGATCATATCCATGCCCTGGCTGGTCGCCTACTCAGGAGAAGTTCATATTTAATGTAAGTCCCCTAGGAGGCCTGTTAGAGGCCGTTAAATGCGTGCACGATAGGGAAAATTTGAGTCCCAACTAAGTTATGGGGGTCCCGTGGAATTCCGTTGGGGCGAGTGGCCCCGGTCTTCAGTGAAATGGTTAGTATAGGACCCAATTAAGGTGCGGGGCTTGAAAAATCGGGAAGTTTTGGTTTGGAACGCAGTGTTTTAGGGCCCGAAAGTTTGAAAGTTTAAACGCGGGATCGGGGGTCCATAAGTACTTACGGGTTGGGAGTAAGCTGACCCGAACGAGAAATTTTGAAGCCCTACAGAGTCCTGATGATAGTTTAATGTCCCCTTTCTTGTTTGAAATCTTTAAAAACCCCCAAAATTTCAATTTACTGATACCCTTTGAAAATAGAATTTTGTCATATTGGGTCGAATTTATCCATCTCCTCATGTATTCAAATATCCCGCAATATACATATCTTAACTAGCTCAATTTCCTGCGTGTCAGGACAGGTCCCCGAAGTTCGAATTTAAAAGAAACCCCCTTTTTTGAACTTTGATGAAGATCCTGCATTCTACCTTGGTCCATCCTGACACACAGGGGCATATACAATTTACCTTGCACATTTTAGCAACACATATAATTCATTTATTTTGGGCACGGATGCGCACCGGGATCGACCTTGGGGCGCCTAATTAACAGAATTCGTTAAGTCGGATTGCGATGAAACGCGGAATCTCTCCCCCTTGTCCCCGGCCGATCCGACTACGCATCCGCCCCACATTCTAACACGAATAAATTGTACAATAGTATAACATTGTCATTTATGAATCAACATCGGCCTTGGGATCGATCGGATACCCCTGCAGTAAAATTTTGATTCAGTTTTGGGTGCGAAATCACCCCGCGCACCTCGGGCTGGTGGAGCGTGATTATACATTCATAACATACACAAATAAAGTACTTTATTTTATTCAATACAATTATTATAGCCAATGCATCAATAAACCCATGGATCACGCTCCACCGGTATCCGATCGCCCTATATTTCCCAAATTTGAGGCCATTCTAGCCGAATTTTGAATATTTAAGATTCCACGTGAAACTCGGGCTGTTACACTATATATGTATGAACTCTCTCGGACGAATTTCACTGTTAAGCGTGGCTTAAAGGTGAAAATAATTGGTGGATGTTAGGGTCAGCAGCACCCTATTCAAAGTGGTGGACGTAAGAAAAAAATTGCGTGCGCCTTAAGAAAAATCCTTATTTTTGCCCAAAAGCAGTGGACAAGCCAGCGAGAATGAAAATTAACCACGATTAGACTAAACCGATTTCTATAGTACAATTTCGATTAGCTCATAAACGATAATCCGACTTCAACATCCTTTATTTAATGCAAACACATACATCTTATATTAAATTATAAAAATAATAAGATACAATCATTCCAATGCGTCATTAGCCAGCACCCTATTCAAAGTGGTGGACGTAAGAAAAAAATTGCGTGCGCCTTAAGAAAAATCCTTATTTTTGCCCAAAAGCAGTGGACAAGCCAGTGAGAATGAAAATTAACCACAATTAGACTAAACCGATTTCTATAGTACAATTTCGATTAGCTCATAAACGATAATCCGACTTCAAGATCCTTTATTTAATGCAAACACATACATCTTATATTAAATTATAAAAATAATAAGATACAATCATTCCAATGCGTTATTAGCTCGAACGGCATACAACTGAATAAAGCAAGTATTTTCTCCTATTATATTAAATCACAGAAAAGCGCTCCGCCACGTTATAGGTTGTTGGTAAACTAAATAGCGTATCCCTGCTAGTAACGTAGAGCGTAATCGTCTCTTCTATCCAATCCGCCCATGACGAGAGACCAGAGTGTCGAAAAACAAATTGTAGCGCCACAAACGCCCACTGGGAGTTGTGCAAGATCAGCATGCTAGGTTAATACAAAATATGTCGTTTATATACTTTGCATATACTTCATACAAAGTGCCCCCCAATCCGAGGACCTCCTATATTTTTGTCAAGTACTCCTAAAATTTTCCGAAGACATCGCGCGGCGGAGGGCTACAGGGTTAATGATCTTGAGGATTAATATATAATGGCATCATAGGTGTCGCAGGTACGTTAGCTTGGAAAATGGGGAGAGGAGGTCGGCCGGGGGGTCTGAAATTAAGGAAATCAAAAACCCCCCGGTCAAAAAATCAAAAATCAAAAATTTATGCCAATTTCCCCTTTTTTAGTAATTTTATCCAATACTTTGCCACTTTTCACCCTGTTTTACCAATTTGCTGTAAAATTGTCCGAGCTGAGCGGAGTGAGGCTGCGGAAAAGTCAGGGGGAATGTGGATTGGTGGGGGCCCGACCCGTTGGGGGATGAGGGTGCATCGACACCTATTATATAAACAAAAATATAATGGTCGAAATTATGATCATACAACGTAGTAAATTTCTCGCACAAAAGATAACACATTTTAAACTTCTGCCCGTGGACACAAAATATTGCATAAAAAAGCACTGCGTATTCAACTGTTATACAAATTATAAATTTTGTAATTTAACTAATTTGATATATCCTATGAAGTAAAACGATTTCAAGAAAGCATATATCGAAATTAAACGCACTCTCCCACAAACATCAGAATATACACTGTCGTTTTATAGTATAGAGTTTAAATACAATGCTTCTTTGTGTACCCGTTTAGCGGCATATTTTTATTTTTCAATTTTTTTATAAACCAATGGAGCCTAAGCTTGAATACTCTGGTCTCAATGTTCGGATTGGAGTACAAATCTGCATATGGTGCGAATCGCGCAATACAGAGTGTCAGAGTGTTGGGGTGCCGTGGATTTGTCCTGAGAGCTGAGTACCTTGCTATGAATAGCTGAAAGCTTCCATTTCACTGCTACCGACAGACACAAGGTCGGCAGTAATCTCTGGCTAGACACAACGAACACCAAGAGAACTTACCTAAATAGTCCAGCAGTTGTGTATAGCACATCACAAGCTGTTATATTAGCGTACTATGAAGAATCAACTTAAGACCGGGTTCATATTACGTCCGACCCGATACGATCCCATTTGCATGTGTATTTTACATAGAGTATTGCATCCGATTCGGCACAGGAAGCATAATTTCGTCTCATCCGAATCACACACATAGGCAATGCGTAGGTACATGGTTTGGTAGCGGGGAATCGCATACAATCGAATCGGATCGAACGCAATGTACGCATAGTTACCAAACTAATCATGAATTACTATATTTAACAACTGAAATGATATATTTTTTCGGAATTGACATTTAATGCTGGTACAACCATAAACGGTACTACGGTGATAATCCTGCATTGTAGCGTGCTTAACTAAAGGGAAACGGAAATTAGGTAAAATAACTGGCTACGTTAAAAGCGCGTATAACAAAATCCTATAAAGCTTCGGCAATAGCATCTTTATATTATTTGGGCTGCAGTATGTTTGGAACCCACTTGTTGCAAGAAAATAAATCAATACAATGGTTGCTATTTTAATAAAGGATGAACAACTTAAGCTGCGCCATTTACATTCTCTTTTGTCAAAAACAAATGCCATTCCGTTGTTCACTGAACACAAATTTCATTTTTGTATAAAAACACAGAAATTGCTCGTTTCATAATTCATACATTATAATTTGAAAATGTTCGCGAACACATTGGTGTTAAAGCACAGGGGCCGAGTTGCATTCGCTAATTGTGCCATGGGAACACAAAAATGTCGGAATTGGATACGGCTATTGAAATCATAGTTTTGTTCTCTAACAGTGTTTTGTACATGGCGTCTAAAGCGGATGGATGGCGGTGCATCTTAAGTTTACTCCTGCATAACAGTGAAAAGGGATTCAAAATAACAATTGAGAGACGTGCGTTATGGCTAGAAAAGGAAATGATTAGTGAACAAATGTTAACTTAGAAGCGCATGTGCCCTTTGTAGGAAACTGCACCTCCTAAGCGTCGCAGCTCTCTCTCTCCAAACCATATTTGTGCTAGCAATTAGCTACAAAAATTTTAAAGGAAAAATACGGAAACAAAAACATTATGAACAATTGGGGAAAATGAAAATTTTTCGCTACGCCGCCTGTACGAAACCGCCAGCCCGCCGTAACTATGTATCATTAAGTCCACTAATTTTGGACACTTTCATCTAAGAGTAAGCAATTTTTAAAACTTTCGCTGCAGACCGCCCCTTGAAGAAACCACACAATGTGTCCTACTCGCTCTGAACAACAATCAACTAGTACGTGATGTCATTCCTATACCCCTGGGTCGTTGGGGCACTTTTATGACTTCGTTATATCCCACCATTTCCTTCAATCGTTTGGTTCTTCTAAAATCATTTCCTTCAATATTTGCTTCTCTGGTAAATTACAAAATAAAATATATCCCAGTGTATATACCAACAACCGTGCTGTACTGATAATGTCGGTGTCGGTGTGTACGTAAAACGTTCATATAATATTTTTTGATAAATTATTCACAATATAACATTTGGGCCTTTTTATTACTATTATAGTACGACAATATATTTTCGACTTTTAAAATCCTATAATTATGTATCTTGGCGCATATACATGACGGAGTACAGGACGGATATATCATTACATTATATGTTTACATACATATATATGTAAAATGTAGTCGCTAGATTTTTCTAAAAATAGATGAAAATAATATTGCTACGAACAAAAAAACTGTTATAAATGACAATATTTATTATTATTACAATAATTGTTGTTACCATTACCAAAACAGTAACAAGCGTTTTTGCTTGCTTGCCACAAAAATATACGATTGATGATTATATATAATAAATTATATCACTGTGCGGTTTTGATATTGTTGTAAAATGTGCGACTAAAATAACAGTTAATCCCAGATTATGGCGTAATAATTGCAAAAAACAAATGTCATTTCTGTATCGACGAATATTTTCAGTCAAAATTAACATGTGCAAATATAATCCTCGGGCGACTGATACGATCTAATATCATGCATATAAATGGTGCATGTACTGATAGATATTCATGGTGGTAGATACAAATTTTGCGTTAACACTTCGCGCCGATTCAAGTCCAAGGTTTAAACCCATTGCCGCATGAGGTAATATGCATTTGGTGCAATGTTGCAAAACTGCCGCAGCGGCGTATTAAACTTAGATCGTTAAGATGCGAGCCTCGTGCGCTAATCACTACATAATTTAGGAGTTGATGCTTGGTTCCTTGAATAACCTAACAACGAGGGTCAATAACACAAATGTAAAAACCCGACCGATAAACCTGGTTGGTGCATGATTGTTTCAAAATGTACGCTATGAAAAATGTCAACTATATATGTGCGAAACGGCTAAGCATCACTAAACTAAACTGAGTGAATTACTTTCACATGTGACTTTCCCTGTTGTGGGGGTGCACCGATTTTAGCAGGAAAGTGGTCAGACATATACATAATTCCATTTGTATTTACCGCTGTCGGCCACTCAAGCGAATATTTTTAAGTAGATCTTTTTTCCGTAAACTTTGTCACAATGTGAGGCTGACACTAACAACATTGAGACGCCATACTTACTTTGCCCAAACGGTATGTTTGTACCATGACGATATTAAAAATTTTAGTCTAGGCATGCCGAACTTCTGGATATTTAGCTGGCCGTTATCAGATAAAAACACGGCTATAATAACGATATTAATACCGTAACTATTTTTTCAATGCATAAATTTTCTCCAACCGCGATGGCATACTCGATACTGAAATCAAGTATAAATTTGGATTAACAAACAGAAACTAGACTGACGGAAATGCCATTTTTTTGCTAACAGAAAACATTTAGGTGAATCCACCAACTTTGCCCTAAATTATACATGCAACAATGTTTTCCATTTTGAGACAACTTATAATGGGACACGAGTTTCACCCAAAAGGTCTTAAGTAGTGATGCTACATGCATCCAACAAAAACATAACAAGTTGGTCATGGTACGAATATTTTGAACTGTCGCTAATCCTAAATGTTCAGCTAAAAGGTTTTATACTAGGAATTTAAATATATTACGCGAGTTTGCGTGTTAGTAAAAGTATTGTGAACCTCTGTCAAATAAACTCACTGTTTCGTTGAATATTGTTGTACGAACATTAAATAATAATTATCAACGTTTGTATTCATGATACGTCACATAATCACTGCATGGATTTCCAATATATACACTTATGAATTCTGAGTGTTATTGAGGAATCCTTACTTTTTATGTGGTAAAAGTTAGTTTGTGAATTTTTTCTTGTGGCTTCCATAATTCAAATTTGTCTAAGTGTTTCAAATAAATATAGCTTAAACGAAAGACTGAAACCTCTGTTTGTGCGCTTTAGTTAGAGAAGAAAACGGATTAGTGTACCCTTTCTCCCGTAAAGGGCGCTGAGAAGGCTCGTATCGAGACAAAATGAAGGTGCGACAAAACAAGGTTCTGGCTATATATCGGCGCGAGGCTCGAAGGCGGATTACAACTTTCCCTGAAAATGCGGGTCAAATGAACGGCGGTACTACTGACGATTGAAAATAGTAAATCTTCTCTTAAAATCTTGACTTTAAACAACTGTGACTAGAATTGAAGTGAGGGTGTAATTGGATATAGCAAATGATTAAAATTTTTGTGCTGAAAACGTAGCTGGCCTCTCCACAGAGAGAGGAAGGGCGCCCCAGGTCAACCCCCAACACCCCTAGGTATTTTGACACACAAGGAACGGTCATACTAACAAAATTCAATACAAATTATATTTCGACTATTTATGACAAAAACCTGTGTAAATGGAGTGCGGCCTACAGAAATACGCGTTTCCAGTACTTAAATAACAAAACATTCAACAAAACAACGACATGCATGTTGTACCTGCATGCAAAACACGAAAAATGCTATTATATACCCAAGTTGACTGGGGGCACGGCTTTTGCCAGGTAACCTAGGGGAAATTTCCAGTACATATTTTTAGTTCGCCCAGGTTGGAGCTGCTGGGGTGGGAGAAGGGGCATTTTTCGTTTTGTAGTGCTGACGAAATTTCATAAGTCTATTAAATGTTACATAGTAGAGTATATTTATTGTGAAATCGAAGGATCAAAAAATCAATTATAAATACATTTATATTATATCCACCTGTTTATAACACTGACAATTTGGCCGGGTCCCAAAGAAAGTTTCATTGTAGTACCACTTCCATTATAAGCATAGGCGCATTTATAATAAGAACGCTGTACTGTAGCTACTGTGAAAGTTAAATATGCAATTTTTACACCAAGTTGTCTGATTTGCATTGAAGTAAACGGCACAACATAGGTACACTGTGACTGAAAACTATAATATCCAGATGCTGAAGTTAAAATATTGATTTACGATTACTGACAGTGTAAGAATAATAAATTACATAACTGGAGGCAAAGGCGTAATATAGCGTTCATACATGCCTTATATAACAAAATGAACATTGCGCCACACACACCAACCTGGCAATAATGTTATAAGGTAGTATGTTTTCATCAATATGCTTCAAACTACGGCAAACATCGGAAAAAATTTATACTAAGTTCAAAACTCTCGACACTATTTTAGCATGACTAATATTTGATTAGTACTTCTGTTGATCGGTACATATCTTTCTAATCATTTATCCGGTTGTACTCAGGTGTTTGGGATACGTTTGAAATTATTTTTTGCTAAAGCAAATTATCAATCCTTTGAATAATTCTTTTCGTACCATGGGACAACATTCACAACGCAAATTTGAAATCATCTATAAACTTAAATTGATTCACTATTACGATTATGAGACGATTTATTAAAGGTAAATATAACATTTGGATATTCTGGTAAATAAGTTCAGTATCACAATCCTAGAGTGATTACCCCCCCCCCAAACAATTATCGTCGAGTTTCGTTGTTAACACATAGTAAGTGATGACCTATTTTGAATAACTTAAGTTTAATTCGAAACATGCGTCCACTTTCGCTCAGTCAAACTCTAATGCAGAAAAATATATATATGAAGGGTTTTTTTCGGTTAGCCTCAGCCCGGTATTAGTCAATTTTAAAGGTACATAGATAATTTTAATACCACTGGACTCAGCTCGACGAGCTGGCTCAGACAATATCCATTTGGGCAATTTTGATAACAAAATTATTTTCGATTTTTATGGGTTCCCAAATACGTAGGCTTAGGATTTCACGTAAATTAAAATAACTCCTCAACTCTGTTGACCTGACTTTACCACCATTCGACTCAACTCGTCAATGCGGTTCGAATGGTATATAAAATTATACACTTTTTAAGAAAAAAATTTCGAAAATTTTGGGAAAGACTGGAACCAAAAATTCGAAAAAAATTTTTGTTATAAAAATGGCAAAATGGATACTTATATACTAAACCATCTAGCCGAGCTGAGTCGAGTCGTACTAGAATTATCACGTCAAAATTGACCAATATCGGGCTTGGGGAGGAGCTGATTGAAAAGACCACAATATTGTTAGCCACATATGACCAACGCTGATGATTTTTGGAACCAATCCAATGATTCTCTTAAGCATTTCGTATGGCGTTCCAATGGCATTACTGAACATTTGTATCAGCTCGCACCGCGAATTGTTGTGTTGAATGCGTTTTTGGTGTGGCCTTTGTTTGTGCGTGTATTACTAATGCCTCAGTTTTCCAAGTTCCGTAAGCAACCGAGCCGCAGTTCCTAGATAGTTCAGTGGTTTGCGTAGGCCGCTTTCACTTAAACAACTCGTGTAAGATGTGTGACGTAGGCTTAAGTATGTCGAATATTGCTCGGCACACAATTAATTCGGGCATGAAAGGGTTAATTAGGACACGAACATCTTTGGACTGTGACATCCGATTGTTAATATACGATATGCTATCAAAACGTTAATTTAAAATCCGAAAGCATCGACTTATGGTCCCACATGATTGCAAGTCGATGACTTAAAAATATTTGGCGAAAATTCCACCAGGTGACCTAATGGAGTTTCAATCCTGCGTGTAGGAAGGCGGCGGAAAATTATTATTTGGTGGCAGAGTTGTCATTACACTATAACATAATATGTAACGAATGCATTTGGGAACTAGTCATTAAGTTATTATACTGAGCAAGCACGGTTAATCGGACACAACTTATAGTTGAGTGCAAAACATAAACCACTTGTTAACTGTCGGTTATCCAAACAGAATATAAAAATTACATAGCGATGTAATAATACACAAGGGGAAGTTATGTACGATAGACAACAGAAAGTGTTTTATCTACCTGATACGATAAAGTTGCGAAGACCGCCAGCCCAATTGGTGGGTGACGCCAGCAATCACAGATTCGTGTGCCTAGCGTTAATTGATTCAATGTATTGAAACAACACGTCTGTTAGCTGAACTACCCAGATTTTCCTAAACTAAATATCTATATATAAATTTAACTACTGAAGCTCGCTTGCGAGCCAGAATTCGAGTGGTGAGAACAATCCCCCGAAGTCTGTTTTACAAAGCACACACAAACAAAGCCTACACACAGTACGCAGGTGCAGCATTATATAAACCGTGAGTGATGAGTCATAGTTACGCCCGCCTCTTTTGATAGCCAACGTATGCAGTAGACAAAACATCATACAACGAGTACAAAAACAATGAACTAACAATTTAATAATTCAATAAAACCCTAAATTGACCGTGAAAAGAACGTTAAAGAATTCAAACCGACACTTGAGAATAATCTCATTTTTCATGCCAAGTATGAAGCAGAAGTGTGAAAAATATTTGCACTCACAATCAGCTTGTTGGCTCAGAAAACCCCATATCCGATACTAAAACCAACAAAAACACACATGTAGGTGCATTTCCCACGGCTTTTCACCAAATATGAAATTTGGCGCCAACTATAAGCTTATAGACTCCAGATTGGGAAGTAGTTGAAAAACCTGTTGTATATCATTGGAAAGCCCTGGTAAAGCTACATGGAATAGGCCTATTAGTTTGCGGATACCTCGTTTACTTATTGATAGAAGTCGCAAAAACTGGAGGGGTTGCCCGAAAAATGGGCCAAAATGACGTCATTTTGCCCAATAACTTTTCCCACGGGAAAAAATCAAAAATCGGGCTCCGTCACTACACCTAAATAGACCATTGCGGTTCGAATAAGCTATCGAATTGTTTATCGTTATCGAGATCCAGGTGCGACAGACACACACAGACAGGACCTCCTCAACCCCCCTCCAGAGCCAACATTGAAAATTCTCGTTCTCGCTTCGCTCTCTCATTCCACTTGAATTCAAAAAAGCCTGCTAAAAATTCTTCAGCTAAAGCTTCGAACAATGTCGAGAACATTCGAAAACCCATCAAACAAAAACTGAAATTTTTCGAATCAACTGCGTGTCACCAGGACTCGTTTAAGATGCAGTAGCTCAGTTAAACACAAACGAAGACAGTCGTTATTAAATATTAAATAAACTTGTTATACTACTTATGAATGAAGTCCTTATTAGCCCGGTGGCAGAAAGTTATGTAAGACTCGAACAAAATAGCAAAATATGTTTACATATGAGATGCGCATATAGAACATAACTTTAAACTCGTCAGACAATCCATTGCTATAAAATATAATAATAATAAATTGTGCTGAATTCTGACAGCAAAGATACAAGATTAGAGCTGAACCTTTAGCAATGAACAGCACTGTCGACGTTCCAAGAAAACAACAATTCTCTCGTGCCCGTGCATGGTAATACAAAACAATGTCACACAAACACAAAATACACATAATATTGTACTTTATAGAATAATAGCAATTGAGTAGCACTTGAACTGACGTATGTATAATACTCAGGTACCACAACCTGGTTAACTTCAGTTCAACAGCCAGAAAACTCCTAACAATCTGTTACCCATACAAATGGTTTACATTTGCTACAAACTATACTATTCAAATATTACGAGCGAAGCATTCAAGGTTTTTATGAATGGCATGTCAATATTAATTTTTTTTGCATCTATTGAAATAGTACTGGGTCATTTCACGAAAGCATGTCATTTTAGTCGGAGGGGGGGTGGGCTACATCGGCACTTTTTGGCCCATACCACCAGTCTTTTGTAAGGAAATTTAATGTCGCTGTGAGATGTAGTAATAGCATATCCGACGATCATAACGAGGTATGGTGGACCTCTGTACCCCAAACATAGCAGGAGCCAGAAGCCCTCAACCCTGGTTGGTCAAATGAAGCCAAAAACACATGTCCTAATATAAACGTTCGCCGTATAGCTAGCACGTGATACATATCTGTGTTTTTCATTTCACTGTGATCCATTGGTATTTGCTAATTTTTCCGGAAAAACTTGGGAGTAAGCATCGACTCCTGAAGCTGACGTCAAGCTTCCGAAAATTTTTTTCGTGACATGTAGCCCCCCCCCCGACCAAGGTCAAATCTGGCAGCTTTCAGACGCTGGTAAATAACGTAAAAGTGCACTAGCGCCAAAAATGCTATATAACGGTAATCGCAATCAGTACAGGTGTTATTGAAAAAACAATATCAGCGTCTGTCCATGTGTTATTTCATTATGAGGTCGAAGGTCATAAAATGCCAAAAATGGGGTATGCAAAATGTAGCCCCCCCCCCGACCTGACCAAACTTAAATTTAAAAAAGCCAAATTTAGCATACAGTCTTACAATAGGCCGGATATAAACATAGTAAAGCCCCACTAGAATCGACCCATCTATTAAAAATTTTTAATGAAAATGTAGCCCCCCGACCGCATGTCTAATAAAAGTAATCGAAGGTCGCAAGAATCATATTAGTATATAAGTTCATCATCATTGCACTATGATATGGGGCCGTGCTGTTAACTGGGCAGCTAGGAAACCCTTCTGCCTGCCCGCACATCTATTACACGCATTGTCCTTGGTATCATCACTTAAATGTAAACTGGTCATAGATCAATTGTATTTGTTTTACACCAGCTTACATCTAGAATGTATAGAAGTAGCTAAAGTTTGGCGCGTTGCATGTTGTAGGGAGCTGTAGCCCCCCCCGACCTGAGGTGTAGCCCCCCCCGACCTGAGGTGTAGCCCCCCGACCTGAGGTGTAGCCCCCCCGACCTGAGGTGTAGCCCCCCCGACTCAACATATCGGGGTGCCATTTTTTACAAGGCCTAAGGATCTGCCTGAAATTTTTTCTCAGACGTCCCCCGCTCATGGTTGGTTTGTGAGCATAAAATGGTATCTGTAGGTGCTGTCTCCGTTGCGCTAGAAAAACTTCTGCGGCAGGCTTGTTCTAAATTGGTCGATTTTAACCCCAATAATGCCCTAGCAGCATCAATTTTAGGTCGCAAGTGCTCCAAATGGCTTGACTAGGACCATTTTGGATGGACTTGCATAAAAACAGACCATGGTTCGCGTGTCACTCCGTCAACACTACAGAATAATGACTTATTTCGGATTAAAATTCGACCCCCAGGGGGCCCTTTCCAACCCCTGTAGCAGGTTTCAGGTAGCTCGTTTTGCATAGAAACCTCGATATTCGAAAAATTCAGGGTTTTTACATCGGAAGGGGTCTAGACACTGTACATTCGAAAACGTTTCATTTTGGCTTCAAAAAGTGGTGTTTCAAAAGTACATAGTTTCGTGAAATGACCCTACTGAATTTTCACAGCAAATTTTATTTCACACTTGATCAAAATTTTTTTATATATTTCTAATTAGTAAATATAAATAAAAAATATGTGTAGCGACTAGTTGAAACGGCTACCTCCAATTATTCAGTTTCTGTCAAATTCCATTGTTTGAACGCTACTTAAATTTATTTCCATCCAACTTCAATAAATACTACGTTTAACCGTAAATTGATAATGGATTCCAAGATTCGCAGCGATTGTATTTGTAGTTTATCAATCGATATCTCTCAACTTATGTAGCAAAAAACTTGCAAGAAATTGAAAATAGTTTGCGATAAATGTTGCAGAAATATAAAGGAACTATGTCCATAGATACAATACCCGCCAAAATGACTGTTGCTTGCTCGCGACTCGCTCGAAATAAATTTGTTCTAAAAATAGAATTTACTATTAATTTCAATAGTTTCGAAATCTCGAGAGAGCCACTCGCTCGATCGAAACGCGACGGTCATTCCTGACGAGTACTGTATTTGCTAACAAAATGTAGATATTACATACAGCAGAGCCACGATCAACAGAATTATACTCAAATTTGTATACATAATTTCACAGAAATTTTGACATGTACGTACCACAAAAATACCAGGAAGAATCAAAAATAACAAAACACTAGACCCTTGCGCAATAGAAATACTTTTAATAAAAAGAAGATATGATCCTGCAGCTTTTGTTTTTATTAAAGAATCAGCACTGGACCTTGCTAGGATTACTATGTACCTACATTATATATAATATACAGTAAATATTGTGATAAAACTAAGAAAGATTCAATATAATGCTAGCTGCAAAAAGCTGTTGTGCTTAAGTTTTGTGCTAGGCATTCAGGCGCCATACGGTTTGCTGGATTATAACAAATGTTTCAATCAAAACGGTCTACCTATACAGTTCGCGCTAGAAATAACTGTCCCGTTTCAAATTTAAACCACACGTTGAGGAAGGATGAACTGCAACAATTTTATCAGAAAACACCGCATTAACATTAATAGACTAGACAGACACTCAAACCATTAGTATTATATTAGCAGTCCGCGAAAAAAGTTTTATTCGTCCACAAGTTTTTCAGTGTTTCCTTAGACTGGACTATGGAATAGCTGGACTGATAATATAGTGTCTAGAATAAACGAAGAAATATTGCATTTTGGTGACCAAATTGCTCGTGATTTTATGTCCCACATAAACGTAACCAGACACGATTGGACGTAGCGATTAGCACCCAGGTATTTACGATGATTCGCAGTGCAAATAAATAATAGCAAAAATAATAAGCAGGACACGCAATGAAAGATTTTAAATTAAGAAAGTGTTGTTATTATTAAATTTGACCAAATGTATGAGCCTGAATAATTTCACCCGTTTTCCATCGGCGGCGACGTTCTGAATTCGGTCGATCACCGAAAAGGCGTTCTGGTGCATCCTCGGCGCGTAGAGACATAACCAAATTTTTCATTGACTCTGCCATAGCAGCACCATGTTTCGGCTAAAATACAACAATATTGCCGAAGTATGTATGTAACACCAAAATAATATGCGTACTTACACCAAAAAGAAATGTACGCCATATGTAATATGGCAGTGACCAAAGAGCATGAATTTCACGCAAATGTATTGATACAGCATTGGCAGCATTACAGCTACTCGCAACATTTGCTTCGAAGCTAAGTATATACATAACATTGTAGATAATGTAGTACTGTGTAATGTCTGATGCCATCATAGTTCTCAGCGTCACTGTGAACTAATCATGCAACCAGATCCATGGTCGGGACTAGTATGAATCGACTATGTTAGAATTTATTTTCAGCAAACAAACATAAAATTTTTGTCCAACAGTATTTCATGTGCACTGAGGCGTAGTTTTAGAAGCAGTTTGACTTATATCATGTTCATAGAAATGATATCGAAATTACTTGTTATGGAATCACACAATTCAATTCTGAGTACCAAATTTAATTTGGAAACGAACGTTGTGAATTAACAGTTTATTTCAGAATAATTTCATCGATATGGACCGGTCCGGCGTCCGGATCGACCAATTTTAAAGTCGGTACGGATTGGTCCGGTCCTAGTACGGGCCCGTCTACGAACATAATAACTAAATACAGTACCCGCCAGAAAAATAACTACTATCGTTTTTCGAGTGAGCGAGCATCCAGCGAAGACTGTTACAACATGTGCTAAGAAAAGGGTGAGCAGCTACCATTTTTCTCGGGGACCAGATAAGTTATTGGAGCCATCATTAAACATCTTGTCATTTTGACATGCATAAACCTAAATTTCAGCTAACATTGCAAGATACATATGACTACCTGTGCTCATTCCGCTCAATACATGTTTAACTTTTCATTTGCAATTATGTATTGCACTTACAGCATTTACGTAGCCGTAATAATATTAAAATCACTTCTTTTAATTGTATAAGCTGGTTAATAACATTCAGGGATCAACATTACTAATAATATAACACTAACTGTAGTCGTCCTTGGGTCAACAAACGATGTCCTTCACGTACAATCACGGAAGATGTAATAGAAATTTATTGAATCCAAAGCTTAATCGAAAACGAACAAAGATTCATACAGTCAAAGCGAATTTTACAAAATTTGATTGATTTAGAATAAATTACAAATTAGGAATAGAATTTGTTTTCAGAATTACAAGTAGAAAATAATTAGATATTTATTCGAACGAAACGAGCGGATTTCTGCTGAGAGTTTTAAGACAAAAATGGCGAAAATTTATTTTTTGTCAGTTGATGTCACACATAACTCATCTTCGGGTGGATGGATTTCGACAACTGTTTATTCGATAACAAAACTGAGTGCCCCTTGGTGGAACACTAGGAGTTCCGACCACATTTTCCTATTCAAAATGGTCAAAAACTAGTTTTTAAGGTTCTGTGTGATGCGGGTACTTGTGTTTCGCTGCTTGTGCGACAAAAGCGTCCCAAAATCGGAAACAAGTATCAGAATCAGCCATTGCGATACTGATAAAACACGTTACTCCGTTTCAACCTTGCTTGTGCGATAGCAGTTTTATATATGCTGCGAAAATCGGAAATATTAAATCAAATGTATATAGCATCCAAATGTATCTAAATTGTGTTTGACATTTATTAGATATTTCGCATAAGCGAAATAGGTGCCCATAGGTGCACGTCTTGCGATCAAACAATTGAATCAAACTTCGTCTGACCTTAGGTGAAAAATTATGCTTAGTTTTATTACACACTTGCATTTTTCAGAAATATAGTGGATAGCGCACATTCTAACAATGCTAACGAAGCTAAAAAAGATTACTTAGGCAAGTTTCTGTAATCCCTCATATGAATTTATTATGCCCCAAGCGCACAACATAAATATCGTATATGAACTCGTTATACAATCTTAAATGCCACGAAATCATAAACCTATCAAGAATGGGACACGCTATTTATAAAAAATGTCAGGACTTATCCAACCACTCTTGATGTTTGGTTCATGTCCAATCTTAACTAATTTCCGTAAGCACATTGTAGACAAATTACATCAGATTACAGTAGGGACATATTTGCGTGTAGGTAAGAATGCAGGCGTTGCAAACTAACCAGACTAGAATGCGCAACGAGCCGACTATTTTCTCAATTCTGTTATGATATAAAAATCTAAAACATCGAATGATACAATTCAGGGCAATGTGCTGTGAATTCCCTTCATAGGTAAGCGGATTAGTGTAACTAAAAAATTACTCTAAAGTGGAGGAAATAGACGATAACGCACCAAAGAAAAGTCATCTGTTACGTTTTCGAATCCATTCTCGTTAGCATCACGATCATTCGATTGCTCATCTGCAGTCAAGTCTGCGTCCTCTTGTTCAATAACAACGGTGTCTGAACCCGGTTTATATGCAGTGCGATGACGTGCAACACGCTGCGATCGCCTCACTGGAATGTCTACGGGACAAGAGACACCACACATCATTTGGACTGATGGCTTAGTACTACTAATAACAACACCAGAAGAGCTTGTAGTATCAGTTTTAGACATTCGCGCCTGTAGTTTCTCATCCCCATCAGCTGACGATAACATTCCATCCAAATCATCACAACGAGCGCGCCGAGTACATCGAGCAGTTGGAGCAACAGCTGCTTGTAATACTTCTGCTTTGCCATATTCATCGCCAGTGCCACTATCTATAAAAATAGACACATTACCGCTAACGACAGAGTTGTAAATAAAAAGCGCACTGATAAACATTTTTAAATGGAACATTGGTAAAGAGATGTACCAGCAACCATGATAAAACTTCATAATCAAGTAAAAATGATAATTTTTGTAGTAAACCGATATCTGACATAGAAGTCAAGTAGAATAATCGCCGACCCCATAGTAATGCCACAATCAACTTGTTGATAAAAGTTTCTAGTACATTAATTAATTTTGTATACGTTTAACAAGTTAAATTCACTAAAAGGGATTGGAAAACGGAACCACTGGCATTAACATTAATTCACATGCATCAACTACGCATGCTTTGGAAGCTGGCACACCAAATGAGCCAAATTGTAGACGATGGCACGCCAGTTACTCGATGCTTGTTAAAACTGATGCAACTGGCATGCCATCATCTACAAATAAGTGAGCTGGCATGCCACCATCTACAAATTAGTGCGACTGACATGCCACCGCCTATAAATTAGTGCAATTGGCATGCCACTATCTACAAAGTGGCGCAAATGGCATGAAAATATCTACAAATTGATGTAATCAACATACCACGATCGTCAATTTGGTGCGGAAGGAGGAGTACGGGTGACGGGAGGGGTAAAATGCCTTGTGAGGGAAGGGGGTACGGGACTTTAGGAAATGGGGTACGGGGTTGCGGTACGAAGCCTGGGGAGATTCTCAGGGTGGGTACGAGACCTCGGGAGATACTGTACCTCGGTGGAGAACAGGTACGGGGCATCTGGGGGGCGGCAGCAGCACTGTATGCCTGTAGATGTTGCTGCAGCAATATCGCTTCTTTGTCTATTGTGACACATTTAAAGCTAGAATCTCGCATGCGAGGATGAAACGGAGCAATGCCGCTTCACACTAGCATGCGAGCAGCGACTGCACGTCGTGTCCAAGATGAAACAGTTTTGCTACGAACAAAATTTTTTGTACCATGCGTTGTTCCAAGAGAAATTTCGGCTAGTTGTAAGTGGCAGTCATGAATTTGTGGGTTTAACAGAAAATACAAAAGTGTCGGTAACGATGTTATGCTTGTTGTATGAGAAAGTTTACTTGGACGGTATATCGTAATGTAAATGCTGCCTTATAAAATGCAGCGTTCAGAGAGTTGTGTTCAGTCACTGCACGTTGTCGCACATTTTTTGGAAAAGATGCTACAGAATTTGTGTCACTTTTAGAAGTTCGGAAGTTTTAGAATTTTAGAGTGTGATAAATTTATGTAAAAAGGTATTTATCACAAAACGCACCCTAGTTTCATAGTTTCAAATCTATGAAACTTATCTATGTATCCTTTGTACCAGTGCGAAGCAGTAGCAGCTCAAAATCCTAAATTTCGGCTCCGAAATGATCAAATTTTGGCCCTATTTTTAAAATTTAGTCGTATAGATTTTAAGTGTTTCTTAATAGATTGCAAGCAATTATTGTATTCGTGTGATTTGCAATTCCGAGATAGCTAAGGGCCTACCGTTTAAAATTATAACTGATATTCTATTTATTAAATTAGTGGTATATAAATTTTGAATGTTTCGGTGTGCCTGTTCACAGGACGAAATAATAAGCAAAGATATAGTTATTATCTCAGCAGAAATAGCTGCAACGTTGCCCCTTTTTGTACTGATAGTTCATTATTGTTTTTCTAGAACGTATAATGGGTGTACGGAAGGTAAATTTGTAACGCAACAATAGCTATTGGACAGACTAGCCACACTCTTCTTTTTTGTGCCCGCGTGAGTTTCCGGTCATTAAAAATTGTTTGAAGACGCTTGACCATATTAGCCAGATTTTGAGCCAAATTTTGACTTAACTTCGAAATGTTTATTGAATTAAAGTCTGGGTAGCGAACGAAGTTTCATTAAATATATAGCTCATCAACGGCAAGAAATTGTTTTTGTCCCACTGTGACACACATCTCTCCACTAAAAACAGAATTTCCTATAGTTATTAATTTGACGCGTAATATTTCATTATGTACAAAGCTTCGAGTTTGCGTCGTCATAATAACTTTCTGCTGAAAGTCTCATTGAACGAACACGAATATTAAAGTTTTTGAATTCTACCATTTGGTGTTCCCTCATCATTTTTGGTTATAAATTCGAGTAATATTAATTAGTCACATCAGAGATGATAAATGTCTCATCTAGATACACTGTGGCATTATATAAGTTTCTGTAGAGGAGCTGCTACGGATGTATACACCAAAGTGAAATCTGCAAAATTATGAGTGAGAACTGAGTTTCGTGCTGTTTGATTACGAGCGATTGGGTTAAAAGGTCATTTAACGCGTTAAATGAATAAATTAGAACCACTGCTTTAAACATAACGTTGGGTATGCTTTTAATCACGCTGCAAAAGCTAAAAACACTAAATTTAGGCAATAACAAAAATTTGGCATTTTCTCAATTTGTACGTTGACTATCACAGCGGCTCTATAGATTTTCAAGGTTTCTTAATACAATGAAATTGTATGCAAAACATGTTGGTTTTTCTTGAATTGCGATTAATTTCAAAATTTTCCGCGCCTTTCAAGAGTCAGGAGATTAAATCACATACACGTTTGCGGTTTCAACAAAACTATGTAATGTTCTGAAAATATAACCGTAGCAAATTTGAAACAAAATCCGCACCTCTGAAACCAAATAAATTTTGCACCAAATACAGTCTGGATTTGCCAAATTTCAAACAAAACCTGCGCATACGAAATCAAATTAATTTTCTGAGAAATATAGTCAGAATTGGCAAAAATTTGAAGTAAAATTTTCATTTCGGTAACCAAATTAATTTTGTCTCAAATATAATAAGGATTGGCGAAATTTTATGCAAAATCAGCGCCCCTGGAACCAAATTAATTCTGCGTCAAATAGAGACAGGATTGGCCAAATTGAAATTACAGAAGTTTGGAATTCTGGTTTAATAAATTTTATTGAATGTCGAGGAAAATCATTTTACACAGAGAAAATTTCATTTCGTTATGCAAAATACACATTTCGATGACCGCAGCAAAAGACTGAGATATAATCAGTATTCTACATTAAAAACTCAAAACATTATGCAAATACACATTATGTATATGATAGTATTGATAATTATTATAAGTTTTGGAATAAATACAGCTGAGATCTACATATTTAGGAATATATAACTGATTGAAGTTTAGTGATTTCATTATGAAATTAAATCACCCGTAAGATTGCAAATTAATTTTCTACCAAGTTACAAACACAGATAATCTTTACCGCCGATATTTAAATATTCAATATAATTTGTCTGAACAGCTTTTATCCAACTGCAATATACTAGGATAATAGTTTTATACTTGAGCAAAATAGTACGCACGAGCGATAATTTAATTTGTTTTTATGGGGAACGTAGACAAAACATTGCACGTGCAAGGTTTAAACTTGTAAGGTTTAAACTTAAACAAGCCTGCACTTTTTTGTATGTACTGAAAGCCAGCACTTTTAATTGCACCACTGTGCAGCATTTGTTTAAAAACTGTTCAGACGTTACTTTCAAAAATGGTTTTTCCAACTTTAAATGTTATCTATATTTCCGGTTGTAAATAAAAACCTAAAGAACAATCAATACCGCGGCAAACTTTCCCGACCCCTCCGGGGGTCTCGAGCTATGTCTAATGCAAAAACACTATCACTAACTATTATAAATTTATATACTACATATTATATGAGCGCCACTTTTGACTGTACAGCCCTAATGGAGAACGGAAAACTCAGAACACAGTCGCATATACTATTTTATTGGGTGGAACTCTGACGCCGTTGCCTCTCCTGTTCTGTTGGAAAGGGTGGCCTCAGACACCGTTGCAAACACTGTTATGCTAGAGGAGGGGCGCTGAAATACTTATCGAGACACTGGCCAATACCAATCAAGGAATTCTAATATAAGTTAGCATAATAGTCTCATGACAAAATGAATTATTACCGTCAACTGTGTATTGCGTAACATTGCCGCTAAAATTAAATAGAAACATTTTGTCACATTTTGCTGTTATATCCTACATGTTAGCAATGGCGACACATATGAAAGAATAAACAAAACTACTGATTGGGTTTTGCCTGTGATAGCGGACCGGCGTGATGTATCGCTGGTTGGAAAGCGACACCTCTTCCAACTTGCTAGAAAATTTTCCGTTTTGTAAAATATACATATTCCTATAAATATATATTTTACAAATATATAACTGTGATGTGCGGAAGAATCATCAATACAACTCAAATCTGAGCATATCGAGGGGAAAGAGCGTTTACGAAAATTAATCACTTGCCTGAGTGATAAATTTCGGCTGTGTCTAGTGCTGGTTTTGGGGGTTACAGACACAACTCATCTTCGACTGCCCTACAGTCGCGACCAAAAAAAGTGCAATCGAAAACGATCGAAATAGCAATCGATCGAAATTTCGTTTAATCGAAATTGATCGATTATTTTGCATTTATTTCTGGGCGTAACTGTAATTGAGTCACGGGCTAACTTATTCGAAAGTTTAAAATGTGGCGCAGTTAGACGCAAAAATCTTTTCTACATATTGCACCACAATTCCTCCGAAAAAGCGGCCCGAAGGGATAGTGTCGTGTCAGAAAGAGGTCCGATAAAACGTTACGGATTCCTTATCAGTGGTGTGTTATATATAATCCAAATTACTCATATTGTAGGCTCACAAAGCTCTATATTACCAAAGGCTGTATGCAATGCCTTACCAAATGGTTCTTATATGATGCCGGGCCAAGGTAAACTTGAGGGACCTAAATGTAAAGTATGCCAGCCGTTTTCAATATACTAAGACGTCGGTCCTTATACGAGACATATACTAGGCCTAGGCCTAAGACGAAGGGCTGCCGCCCTCGAACGTTCCGCTCTACGTTGTACTTTTTTAACGATATAACCGGTTAGCAGGGTTACGCCAAAGGCGTGCGAAAATCTTTCACAACAATAAGCAAAACCTTGGTGAAAATAGGAGAATAAAACACAAAAATTGGGGGAAAATTGACAAAAATTAAGAAAAATTTTGTGTCAAAAATTTTCAATAATGTATCCTGCCTGACCACCGCCCCCTTCCCCCGAGGCCCTGTAAACCCTCACTAGAGCCCTCGTACCCCACCCCCTTCCCCTGAGGAAGCGTCTTCCTCCCGTACACCTGCATGCCCCCACACGAGGCTCCGTACCCCTCCGAGACCCAGCACTAACAACTCCCAAAAGTCTCGTACCCACCACGTCTCCCCCGACGTCCCGTACCCCACCCCCAATAGTAGATGGTGGTGCGCCAGTTACATCAATTTGTATACGTTATCATGCCAGTTGCGCCATTCTGTAGATGGTGACATGTCAGTTGCACTAATTTATAGATCGTGGAATGCTATTGCACTAATTTGTAGGTAGTGTACCAGCGCCTGCATTTGCTGCATCCGACGTGCCAGCTTCCAAAGAGTTTGTAGTTGATCCATGCAACTGAATGTGAATGAAGCATATTACAACTTTGTTCAATTTTTATAAGTTTGTTCTAAACTGAAAAATGAAACTTTATTAGTTTCTGGACACACTTGATTCTACAACTGCAACTCTGCACTCGTAGTCACTTAATAACGGGTGCATCAAACACTTATTTTTGTTATTTTAGCAAATGATTGAAATAGTCAGGCGAGGCGTACAGGCTATATTAATATTTCAGTGAGCAAACAGGTTTATCATATCTATATAGTGAGCGAAAATATTGGACAGTAGGTCGGAAGGGGGTTCAGCGCCATGCTTGTTTTCGATATTTTAGTGAGTGACATAAGGGCTCGAGCGAATACTTTGAACAATAAACCGTAAGGGATTGAGTGTTTTGCTTGTTTTAGATATTTTAGTGAGTAAAACAACGCAAAGCATCTTTAAGTTTATAATAAACAGATAAAAAGGAAACAAACCCTCTAAAAAGATTTTTACAGATAAAGGTAAACGCAGTTTTAAAAGGCTTCGAGAGTTCCTTTTTCAATTTCCGTTTAGGGAATTTTTTCTAACTTGTTTTTGTCCTTTTCTACGGTGAAATACACAGCAGGCGACGACTTGAAAACCATTCACTATGGGCAGATTTTCACAAAATCAGTAATTTGACTTGCTAAATTTAACTAAGTTTGTTTGTAACGGATTAAATCGTACTTTTGGCGAGCTATATGCTAACCGATAAAAATTGTGTCAGAAACACTTTTGATGGAGAGAAAAAGCTATTTTTTAGCAAATTTTTACAAAATTTGTGAAATTTTTTTCTTCAGAACGGAATTTTAGTACAAATTTTGATCAAATTTTATGCACTTTGGACCAAAATTGGAAACAAAAAATGTTCCAAGATTCGGTGAACCGGAGGAGACTACAATTTTGCCAGGGGACACGAACCGGAGGGCACCTGTTCTGAATCAGGGGAACCAAAAAAATACCACCCCCCAGTTTGGAGAGCAAGTTTTTTGGGTCCACAGGTGGGTCTGGACCCAAATATTTTTATGTGGATCCAAAAAATCTTTGCTAGACCCAGGGCATTTTCGGCTTCTGAGACATACGGTTTGCTAATAAATCCTATTACAAAGTGCAGGCTTTCAGCCGTTTGTGCTTACATCTGTATATTGTTGCTGATTTCACGGATGGCTCTCATCGTTTATCCTGGCTTGGGACAGGCAGAGAATAATTTATATAATATTTGTAATTATGTAACAATGCCAAATTGCGTTTCGTAATACGGTCTCTTTATTGTGTAAAATTTCGTGAAATTTTCGAGCCAAAAGTTGTAAGTCTGGATCCAGCGTTTAAGGTCTGGACTCAAAAGAAATTTGCTGTACCCAGGGCCCATTTTAAAAAAAGCCCTGTGGAGAGCCCAGATGAAGGTCCGTAGATTTACGGAATTACGTAAATATGGAATTTTTTCTAACATGTGTTTGTCATTTTTCTTGAGCAAAATACACAGCAAGAGACAACTTCGAAACAATTCACTAGCGGTAGATATTCACAAAATCAACATAGTGCCACAGCCACATCGCACTTTCGGCCAGACAGATTCGAAAAATCGAGTTTTGATTCTGCAGAAACACGACTAGCCCAATTTTACCGATATAAAGAGGTAAATAGGTACTGGAAATAGTGTTCACAAAGTCACTAGATTGCCCAATTTCATCAAGTTTGCTTTCTAGCGGATCTAAATCGCACTTTGGGCGATCCAGATGCGAAGAAAAATGAATTTTTGCCCCCCGATAAACACAGTCCAATTTTAGGATATGAGAATGTATTTAAGTATATACTGGAAGCAGTGTTCATATAGTCACTAGATGCCCAATTTGGTCAAGCTTGCTTTTGTATTAACGTACTCTTATACAAATACGAAAAACTTCTCACTTGAGATTTCTGAATTTTTTCTTGGTTCGTGAGGTATATTTACTCGAAATCCGTTAGTCGTAAAAAGAACCAAAATCGGTCCAAAGTGCCAAAAACGCGTAACGTTATATTAAATATGATAATAGTACACCTTTTTTAATATTAAGAGTAAAAATTCTTTTTTTTTTCAATTTGACCTATAATCCACACAGCAAGCAAAAATATTTTGTTTGGTAGGCACGATTTTAGTTCAAGCATGAAAAAATTTGTGGACATCCGAAAAAATTCTACGTCCTGACTGTCTAAGATATGTCGAGTTACTCCACTATTAATGCCCCGAGACACGTCGATTGGTACCAAATTTAACACATGAGATGACAATATCATTGACACGTTAGTACTCGTTGGAAAATAAAACAAAAAAGCGAAATCTAATAATTTCTGAAATCTCAGGAACCGGTGACCGGATCAGGTCGTCATACGCACAGACTCCTTTCCACGAGATTATATCGATTGATATCAAAATCACCTATGTAAGCATATGGGTAACTAGATCCCAAAAACATTCATTAAAGCTACAGCACTTTATATAGTGTCTCTCGGGAACCTCGTCGAACCAGGGGTTCGTGGATTCTCTCCAATAAGTCACAGTTTTAGATTTAGCCGGAGATCCTATAAGAGTGAACTACATTGTTAGCTCACAATTTTTCGACCTTACAAAAATTACTATTATTAATAGTGCAACAAAATGCAAGATTTTGCATGCAATACGCCACAAAAATATCTTTAAGGTTTCTAAACTCAAAATAATAAAATTCCCAAAATCTTTATTTAGCAAGAGTGATTTAGGAAAATGTGTGTGCATACAAAAGGTATGAATTATTACAGTGACGGGTTTAATTGAATGATGAATTTATATTTACAGATGCATTTATACAAAAATAAAATCTTTCACGAACGTTCGCGTTTCGTTTTAAATCCGTCGACATTATGGTTTAGGCGAAATCCATAAATTTAGTAGGTTTTTTGCCCTCGTTCTTGTCTTATTGTAATATTCAATACTCACACATGCAGCCAATATTGTTAAGGCGAAGAAGAAATTGCTTTGGTCGACATCAAGCAACTAAACTACGCACCCAAATACAAATCAGTGATCATCTCAACATTGATTGATCACGTCCTATATGGCATTATCAGGCTTGACAAGACACTGTGTGGCCAATAATTACAGCAATACGTAACTGAACGAGTA
>JASANE010021373.1:0-20050 GCA_030248225.1 Trileptium ribeirensis
TTTGGACAATCAACGCCTATAATATATACTTTTCGTTATTTTGTCAGCTGATGTGGTCCAATGATAACAACGAATTTCGAGCTGCGTTTTTGACAATCAACGCCTATAATATATACTTTTCGTTATTATGTCAGCTGATGTGGTCCAATGATAACAACGAATTTCGAGCTGCGTTTTTGACAATCAACGCCTATAATATATACTTTTCGTTATTATGTCAGCTGATGTGGTCCAATGATAACAACGAATTTCGAGCTGCGTTTTTGACAATCAACGCCTATAATATATACTTTTCGTTATTTTGTCAGCTGATGTGGTCCAATGATAACAACGAATTTCGAGCTGCGTTTTTGGCCGTTTTGGAACAATGTTCAGGGAAAACACCCTCCTTCTTCGTGTGTAGTGGCAGTAACGAACTAATTTGGTGTTGTGGAATTCGTCAAGCGACAGTGTCACGATATTCCGATTTTCCTGGATTCAATTTGTATGGAGATATTTTGGATAAATTGCCGCAATCATGGGTTCAAAGGCGGGTACCTCCATGTGTTCTGTGTTATCTTAATACAGAACCTGACGAAATCATTCAACGCTTTCCGTTTGGTAAATCGGTCTTGGTATTATCGGACTCGTTGCTGCGTAATGCGTGCTTTGTAAGTGGAGGGTGGTGCGTATTTCGGGTGGAATTTTTACCGATGTGATTCAAGCAGCTCATACTCTCCGTCTCGGAGAGTATGGCATCATTTTGGTTAGTGCCACCATAAATGTCGTTCGACTGGATCAAGCAACGCGTCTGGAACAATGGAAACAAATGAGAACATTTTTGCTTAATATATGTGAAATTCGTCCTAAGCCGGAGGTCACCCTGAATGGTGCCGTCCCGTTGCCACGGTCATCACGCACAGTAAAATTGAATGAAGTGATAGAACATGAATCTAAGGGGGCACCGTATAAATTCGTCAATTCGAATAGAAATGGAGGGTATCCCGTCTGTGTTAACGGACATTTCAAAACGGACTATTTAAAGCAAGGAAAATGTGATGGATTTCACTTAGGGCCAACCGGAATACGGGCAATATGGAAGGTTTGGTGCGATTGTATGCCCGAATTGAAATATTTCTGCTATTCTATGAGTACTGTACGCTATGCGATGGACAAGCGATCGACACGAATTGAACGCAATTTTATTCGGAGACAACAACTGGATAACAGCCAACATCGCTCTCGGGAGTGTCAAGATTGTTTAGACAGTCTTGTTATTGCAGCGAATATTAACGATTATGGGTGAGATTGTGAATGCTAGTTTGTGTTTCGTTCTGATTTGCATACTCGCTGATTTTGACGTAGTAGCTTGTCTATGAAGGAACTGAGGAAAAATGGAGTGATTGTGATGATACAGTGGCTACGAAAAACGTTTTGTTGATGGTTTTGCGAGTAGGATATGCAGTTCTATAAATAACGTGTTCGTAGAGGAAATTAGTTGTATGGCCATGAACTACAAAATGCAGCAGATTAGAACAGCAAATAAGATGCAGCACATTAGTACAGCAAATACTCAAACACGAACATAACACCCTATATGGAGGACAGCCTGGCCGTGACCGGCTTATAGCTAAATTAAAACAATTTTATTATTGGAAGGGTATGTCTGACCACGTACAACAATGGATCAAGCGATGCACCCTATGCCAGTCCGCGAAGGACCCAATTTCTCGGATAACCATCGGATTGGGTAGGGTTCCGTTGGCAAATTAACCAATGTACCGTGTATTTGTAGACATACTTGATATCCAAGACAGGTCGCAGGCCGGCAACCGGTACGTTATTGCATTTATAGATCAGTTTACGAAATTCGCAATAGCAGTAACAATAAGGCACCAGGATGCTCACATAGCCGCTCACATATTCCTATATGAGGTGGTCAATAGGTATGGAGCTCCCAGGGAGCTGTATTCTGATCGAGGAAGTGCCTTCACAGCGCACATGTTCGAAGAACTGTGTCAAGAAATTCATATATTTCGGCACAAGAGTCTAGCTTATCACCCTAAAGCAAATGGGGAGATTGAAAGATTCAATAGGACACTATTATATTTATTACGAGTGAGTGTACCACAGGATGATCACCATTCGTGCGATATATCATTACCATTTTGCATAATGGCTTATAATTTTTCGGTACACACAGCCACCAAGTATCCGCCATTTATTCTAATGCACGGATTTTACCCTAGATTGCCCGTGGAATACGACACGCACAGTGCAACCACTGGATATACTGGGGCTCACTCCTATAGGGCCAACGCGCAGCGCTGGATGGCTTCTATTAGGGAGCGTGCTTACCAGTCAATGAACGCCGCGCAAGAATTAAACCGGCTAAGATACGACAGACGAGCCCGCGAGCCACGCTATCATACAGGAGAATTAGTCTGGGTCTATAGACACGACACCACACCAGGGACATCTAGGAAACTCAGGCCTCGTTGGTGTGGACCGTACGAAATACTAATGATCACCCCGCCGTGTATGCGCGTAAAAATGCATTCTAATCCGGACTGTATGGCGCATGTCGTGCACATTAATAGAACCAAGCCGTGTTTTAGGGCATTAGATCCAGTACCCAACGTAGGAGACTGGCTAGGTCAAGTACACGCCTCCATACTACAAAGGGGTTTAAGCGAAGCAACCCAACGAATTATCGCTGATAGGGATTTTGTCACGGAAATAGAACCTGTACATCAGGTAGCAGTAGGCACCGTGAGAACAGCGATCAGTGATAGCTCGTACACTGAGAGCGTAGAAATGAGTGACCCCGATGACACCTAACTTATACCGCCGGACATATGCCGAGATCGAGGCAGAACAAGCAACAATGGACGACTACGAACCTCAGAACCCAAGGACGGTCAGGAATCGAATCCCACTGACCGATCCAGATCGAGAAATAGAACCATCCTGGCCACCAATAGCACAAAGAACAGGTCACTAGTCAGGAGGCTTTTTAACACATACCAGAACCTGGTCGCCGAGATACGCAGGTAGAATACGGACAACATACCGTGCCAGTGACGATGGAAAGAATAGTGGCTACCAGTGAGGAGGTTCCATTCGGCGTACCGACTGTGGGTGTCGGAATACTCGAGGGACAACATTTTTACCCAGGTGATATCACGCTGTCCACCACGCCACGCGGAGCTTCAGGCGAAATTGTCGTACCGGGACCATACACCTCAGGGGATCTAAGCTACGCAATCATGCTCGTTGCGCAGGACCATCCATTATTTCAATCGCGACCAGCTGAACATATCAAGGCATCGCGATTGCGAGTACCAATGGAGATGTCAACTCAGACCGTAGGTGACTATACAACAATGCGTCCTTATAGCGCTCCACCAGCAGCCGCTGACAGACCTATGTCTCCTCACCAGTGGGTCTTTCGTGAGGCAGCTATGACTCAGCCACCTCTAGGGTCACTAATGTCCAGTTATTTGCCGGAGACCTCCGGAGAGAGCACGACAGTGGACGTGAGAGCAGCTGAAGCAGGACGATGAGTTGTCTAGCCAAACCTCGCAGGAGCCATATTCAGCCGAGCGGCACCGTCAGGCAGGACAGGGAACATCAAGCAGTGGTTCTAGGACGCCTACCACGCAACCGGGAGCCTCTGACTCATTTAGCGAATTCACGCTAGGGAATCAAGCAGTGAAACACCAGCCCCTCGAAGAGGAACTGAGCGGGCAGTGACACTAAGTACGCCTCCTCGCAAACGAGCACCGGCGGACGAACGAGGAAAGGTCCTCGTCGGACGAACCACGCAACGGAAACAAGGCATACTGGCGCGAGGAGGCTCAACAATTCAGTTCACCAGCACGGAGCAACCGGGTCCATCCACAGTGACCATTACCGAGTTGGTACGCACCACTGCCACTACCACCTCCTCAGGAATAATACGACTCAGTACCACCCATGCAACAGCCCCAACTAGGTATCTTCTACATCGTCAGGCTAAAGACCGGGTCTTTAGGCCATATGGCGCTGCATTGGACGAGGAGGTAGGAGACGCCCTACGTAGGCCTCGACGAGTGACTTTCCAGGAACCAGAAACGTAGACTAGCCTCTGCTGCGCGCCCACAGTCTATCAGTGTCACGACCTCAATGACCAGCGCACCAATACTGACTCCTAGACAACTTTTAATGGGAGAGCGCTCTCCAGGCGGAACATTACCACAAACCACGTTCTCACGCTACCCCACTAGCCAAGTATTGCACCCCGCCGCATGGTGACTGCGTGTACCTCGACCACCACCCCATGAGGAATTCGAGTCCGATGAATCGGACTCGCAGGTAGACTAAGCTACCTGCCGCAATAGCACGTACCCTGGGAAAAACCCAAATTCCCCGCAAAGCCAAGAAAATGGATGGAAGTTAAGACAGACCTAATTTTCATCCGTGATTATGTAAACTTACCAGTGCTCCCTTCATTCTAGGTGCGCCGCAGCTACAGCCTCAACGATCTTCAGGCGCCCCGGATCCCACAAGAAATGCTGCACAAGCCGGCGGTGTGCGATGGACATGGATATCCAGCCGTTTCCAGAAGCCATATGAGCAGCTCACGCTTCTGGGACGCGGTTGCTCTCAAACGATCCAACCGGACCACGTTGGCGAATGAACACTGTCTACATGGCGGTTTCACACACAATGGCCGTCAACTCGGTAGCGCTACTGAACATTACTACCTAACGATCTTGGAACTGTTACGTTTCGTCACCGCCGTCGCCGAGATACTGGACCAGCATCTGTCGCCAACGGAGGTTCAACTACGCAGCGTAGCCCTCCTGAGCACCCTGCCCACGAACACTCGACGGTGGCTGATGTCGTACCAGCCGCACGTGATACGCCCCATACTACTGGCGAAATTCCAGGAGCTCGATTACTGGGAAGAGCTGCCCGATTCGGGCAACAAGCCGCTCCTGAGCAACTCGTTCGATAACTACTGGGGCACGGGTGTCCACAGGAGCGAGTGCGGTGCAAATCAACCGGCGCACCACAATGTGTTGGGCCATTTGCTATGTGACATTCGGTCCTTTCACCGCGACCGTTTCGTGTGGTGGCCGAGGGCCATTGTCGTCGGCGATGGGTGCGCCCTGCCGTCGCTGGACGTGGCCGACGACCACAATCGGATAACTTTTGTGCGACCCGGGCTCAACCTGATCTCGCTGATCCATTGGGCGAACGCATTTTTGACGCCGCAAACGGATTGCGTCATAATTATGGGTGGCTACCGGACGTTTGGCATTTGCCTAGCAAGGCCTTCTCGCCCGGCGCCTACTTCAAACGGATCAAGCTCCACCTAATGGTTCTCGAGCAGCGGCTCCGGGCAGACTCGTCCGTTGTCATCACCGCACCGACGCCACATTGGGACGACTTCAAAGTCGACAGCCCAACATGGTTCAACGAACTCGTTGCGCGGAGGACAAAGATGGTGGAGGGACACCAGGCGCTCATGAGCGTCATCATGCCAAGTTGGCCTACGACACTGAGCGGAATCGAGGCTTGGGACTCGATCGGGCCGTTTAACAAGGGCGAAGAGCGCCAACGGTGGACCGAGTCAGTGGTATCTCCACTATTCTGGCCGCAACTGCGTGAATGGACCGAAGAACTGACTCGGGGCACGGACATGTTTTGGCGAATGGGTGAGGCTCACCTGTTTAGCCAAGCCGAGCCCTGCACTTGGCAAGAGTAATGCGTGACTAAACTTAAAATGACCCCGGCAACCATCCTATTTTGTATTTTTGGATAAAATTTGTTACGGAACGTTTTTTGGTCAATTGAAATTCACGTAAAACTGTTCGCGAACACAGCGCTCACGATTCAAATCTAACCATTTTGTGTTAGCGAAAATTGAAGTAAAATTACCCAAATGTTTTTGAGAACGAAAATTTGTCGATTTGATTGTGACGTCACTTTTGCACTAAATTTGTTCGCGAACACTGTATATTCTAAATTTAAATGATAATACATTAGGGAACAGAATTTCTGCAAACTGAGATAGCCAAAATTCTGTTCGAACAAAAGGTTTAATTTCTGGCACTTGATTTGATTATGCCAATTTTTGGTTAGCGTAAACCGAATGTAATTAGGCTTGTTTTCCTTAACAAGGTTTGCGATTCGATATAGGTAATGACAGGATAGGATGGTTTGCGGGGTCACCTTGAATTTACTCTCGCATAAGGCCGTACCAATCAAAACGGGGGAAGAGGCGAAAAGGTGACCGTTTTGGGCAAGCAAGGGAGACGCGTAGAATAGCAGATATGAGTCAACGCGTCGGCAAGGCAGAGTATAAAGATCGAACCGGCGAGCCACTAGCGAAACAGACCGACCCCACGTAACGACAACCCAAATATCTATTTGACTTTATTCTTGCAGATGGCCAGCACCTCGCAAGCTCGACGCAGCGACAAAGCCGAGCAGGCTCGGAGGTAATCCAGCGGACGCGTACTTGTAGTAGGACCATTCTCCACGCCTGAATCGGCCTGGTGCCAGCTTCCGGTGATTCCAACCTATCGTGTGGACTTAAGCAAGCCATACATGACATTTTTATTTCACGGTACCGAATGAACGGAGCTGTCGAATATGCACGAAGCGCCAGCACCATTCGCCCACGACGGCAACACATTATCGACCGTCGAAAAGCACTATCAGATACTAGTGCTGTCACTACTGGAACTGACCGATACCGTCCGAGAATTGATACAAATGACCGGCTCCCCGCTGCAGCTTAAGACGCGAGCTCGAGAATTAAAGAACGAACTCATTGACGGCGTCACCCAAGCTCGCCTCAAGCCGCTCCTCGAGCATATCATGCGGCCAATTCTGTTCAGCAAGTTCGCCATACCAGAATATGCGCGGATTTTGCGGCTCGCGGACGACCAACAGGTGTTAGAGGCCACCACGGACACTTTCTGGGGCATCGGGCGCACCAATCAGCAGCTGCAGCAGCATGAAGCACCGCCGGGCTGCCACAACGTCATGGGTAGATTACTTGAGGAAGTACGGGACTACCGTGCTACCGGTCACGTTCGCTGGCCCCGGACAATTGTGGTGGGTGACACCCTGGCGCTACCAGTCCTGGAAATGGCCGCCGACAACAAGTGGATTGTCAAAAGATGGCCAGGATCCACGATGGTACGCCTGCTACAGCTAGCCAACGCCGTCCTAACCCCGAAAACCAGCTGCATCGTCATACTCGGCGGGTTTCAATACATATACCGCAAGGCACTAATGGAGCAGCTCCTCGCGTCCTTGCCGAACGCAGCCTTTCACGAATTCAATCGGCACCTTGGCGTACTCTCCCGTCGAGTCGCAGCCACCACCGCCATCGTCATAGCGCCACCGGAACCTCGATGGGCAGCCACTAACCACGACGCTCTGTCCTGGACGGCCGAACTCAAGCAGTTAATGGCTAACCATCCACGGCAGCACGACACTTTCCATAACGTTTACATGCCTACCTGGCCAATCGCGTTCCACACTGTGGACGCGTGGGAACGGGATGAACCACATATGGAATGGCAGGAACGGCCACACTTTGACGAACCTTATAGTGTCCCAATATTGCCGACGGAACTTGCGTGAGTGGATAGGCCGTTTAGTTAGGGACGCCGAGTTAGGACGCCTAACGCATTGAGGGCGATACCGAACCCGCGAAAGTAAGGCTAGGATGGCACCGCGAGAGGATAGGTCAATGCGAGGGTTAACTGAAAAATGCGAAGGAGACCTGACCTAAGGCTAGTGGCAGCAAGAAGCTGCGAAAGCGAGCGGAAAGCAGCTAGGACGCGACCCAAAATCCCTTAGAAAACATCACCTGGGAGTAGGTAAGATAATCCGGAAGCACTGGTAGTAACAACAAATCAAACCATCCTAATATCAAAACCCAAAGAAAATTTTGTGAAATTTTCAAACCCACGTGAAACCGCTAAAGAATTCACTCTCGAAATAGTTCTATGATTATCGAGGGAACTCCTGGATCAGGCACCCCGGCAGCCGCACCCTTTTCTGGGGGTGACCAAATTCAAATGAACCTTTGGAGGTACGTGCCTATATAAATGAATACAATATATATATATGAATACAATATATATATTTTTTATATATATAGTTATAAAACAATGAAATGTAATTAATGTTAATAAATAAAGAGATGGTACATACGAAGGAACAACGTAAAGATAACATAGGAAAAGAAATTTTCATATGGACCAAACCTAACATTTTAGGCCATAAGGGAAAACTTCAAAAAGGCCGGAAAATAAGGGAGAAGGGACGACGTTTTTCACGTTTTTCTTGCGTACATGGATATAGTACAACACTAAGTCGCCTTTCTGCCCTGAAATTTATATTTTCACTGAAATTTATCAAATATTTACGGAAATTCGGAAAATCTGGAAAATTTTCTATAAATGTTCGCAGTTTTTCTACAAATTTCCTTAAATTTCTAGGCACTATACAAAAATTTTCGGAAATTTTCCTAAATCTCCCGCCAAATGTTACAACAATTTTAGATTTTTCTAATTAAAACGAATAACGGGCTGTACATCCACGGATTTAAGGCAAAATTTCACGCAAACCCATCTTTCTACTCGGTTTACGCTCTTACCCTAAGTAAGGAGTCTAATAAATCCAAAATTTTTTAAGAGATGTCACAACCCAATTTTTATGAAAATTATAGAACGCTGTCCGTCCGATCTTATGTTGTGTCCTTATATACATAAGTGTATATACATATATCTGTGCGATACTTTAAATATCAACATATGAATACACATATACAAATACACACACTACAAACATTAGACATGGCGGCGTCCTGAGCGACGTTCATAATAAACACACACGCACAACACACCAACGACAACAACAACAAAAACAGCCGACCAAAAGCGTCGGTTAGAGAGAGCGTGGACAAGAAGACAAAAGGACAGCGAGGACACGAAGAGGGCGTGGGAAGGGAAGCGGGACAAGGAGAAGCCCGGAGGATTTTTGAGGGGCTGGGGTCACATTCGGTCCCAGGACGAAAAACGGGCCGATCGATACCAAAGACGTGGGGGAAGGACGTAATAGCGGGTCGGAACCCACATATGGGTTCCGATGTACATTGTAACAGCCCAATCTTTATGAAAATTATAGAACGCTTAAAGGGCACTAAAATTGTAAGGAAAGGAGGAAAGGTACGACCGGATACCGGTGGAGTGTGGCTATGAATTGATAATTGTGTAGTATTGTATACAGTATAAAATAAACAATTGTATTTTATTTGTGTTATACTCGTAAGGCCACACTCCACCAGCCGAAGGTGCACGTGATGATTTTGGCACCTAATGCAAGAGAAAATTATCACGATCAACGGTGTCCGGTCGATCCTCGTAAATTAGAATTAATAGGATATTGTGTGTAAAATGTTTTGCATATTATATCGTATTTGTTGTGAAGTACGGATGTGCGCTCGGAGAGGCCGGGGTCCAACTGACATTACAGGAACTTTTGGTGGGACAAGAAAAATGATCACCCTGAGTCTGATCCCAGCGCACACGCCGAGGGGGCCGCTAGGAACTATTTAGTATTTGTGATGTCTGCAATATGTATCACTTATGTATATATAGAGAGTCAGGAATTTGTCAGGATGAATTCAAACTACCGATACTCAGACCGATCATGTTCAAATACACCAAATTTTCGGTCTAAAGGCAACTGAAATTTCGGATACAAATGTTCTAACACACTATTTTAGGGTGCGGCACGAGAATTCAAATTTTAGGTTTTCTACTAAACTTAGGGGAACGGGGTTGACTAAACTATCTTAAGAACTCTCTTAGAGTGTCAAATTGTCCCGGTGGGTCAAAAATTTGGTTCCCCAAGATACTTAAGGACCCCCGAACAGGCGCTTAAGCCTCCAATTTTCTGAGTCCAAAAGGGCATCCAAAATAATTAAAAGTTCCTGATTTTTGGAGCCCGGGACACTTACCTGGACCCATCCTAACTATTTAGTCGAAAATCGGGGCCGCCCACCACCACGGGATCCCCTGAACTCAAATGGGGCACCAAAATTTTGGGTTTTGCTCGCCTAAATCGGCCTCTAACGGGCCTCTCGTGGGAGATACAATTAAAATTTTAACTTCTTAAGCAGCCGGTCTGCCAGGGCATGATTCTGGTCCTGCCCCCGACCGCCTGCTGCCTTTAGTTCACGAGATATCGGCAAAAATGTGCCGATATCCCTATGAGAAACCAGCGCCCTGAGCGCCGGTATATATTCCTCTTAAAATTTTGGCCGCACCGACCAGCGTGCGGTTTAGTTTGTTTACGCCGTATCTTGGCACCCTTCGGCCAAGTCGTGTTGTTTTTGTGTTAGCAATGTAGAAGAGCGCATTAGAACGGAGAGTGCCCGCTATGGGCTATTAGCTTGGTCATTTTCGCAGCCCGGCTTGTACGTTGTTTTGTATATATATATTTTCGCGTTGTGCACAATTGGCGATTTATATTTGAATTTTATGTTTGGTCTGGTTATGGATTCTTTCAGGGCAAAAAAGGGAAAAGGGGGACACTTAGGGTATAAAAAGAACTGTCCCAGCTCAGAGGCGGGACCAGTCGAGATTTTAACCGTAGAGAGTTGTTGTTCGGCGGTTGTCGCCGATGTTTTGTTTTTTCCTTTTGAAATTCTGCTCTTTTGGCTTTTCGTTTGGGGTTTTCTCTTCGCCCGGGTGGGCTCTTCGACATGCAGCCGTGTGGAAGAGGTCCGCCCGAGGCTTTTCGTTGTCTCGATTTCGTTTGCTCAAGCTTAGGACAAGGGACTGCCCTTGCGGGTGCTGGGGTGTCCGTCGGATACCTCGCGCTCCCATAAGCGTAGTGCCCGCGTTTCGGGGGTTTGAGGGGAAGATTTGGCAAATTTGCGGTCAAAAAATTGATAAAGTAAAATCAAAGAGGGGAGGCTTGTGCTCGACTGGTTCCCCACCCACTGGGTAGTGTGGTGAGCGCTCAGTGGATGCATCGCCTGGTACTGCTCAAATTCGTTTTAAAGTTCTTAAATTCTCAGAAATTGACTGCTAGGATATCTCTTTAGCCCGCGGAACAGTTTATAAATTTTACTGGGGTTGACGCGCGCACGACTTTCGGGATAATCTCGGGTGGACTCTTCGCACTGAGGACGCGTGGAAGAGGTCTGCCCGAGGCGGCTTCTGGAGTTTTCGAAATTTATCGCTCAGGCATAGGAACAGGGGCAACCCCTGCGGGTGCTGGGGTGTACGACGGATGCCTCGCGCTCCCGTAGGTGCTGCGCCCACGCTTCTGCGATCGAGCAAGGTAATTAAAGAAAAAATTGAAGTGGTACTATAAGAACTGTGAAGGCCAAGGCCTTAATGTCAAATTTTGGGGTAAGGGTAACGCGTTTCTAAAAGAGCCCAAATGGAGCTCACGAGGTATAATTTCGTCATCCCCATCAGAGTTATCAACTACTAAATTCGCTACTAACCGCTAGAATTTCGGGTCGAGGTGTCCGCGTTGCTAAAAGAGCTCTGTTGGAGCTCAGCGATCGTTTCTCCGTCACCCTTGGAAATAAAAGGACGTATCACGTTTCAATTTGCCCGTGGACCTGCTCAGGGATAAGGGACTCCGAGTGTGGAGCCTGAAAGTCGTGGTACATAGATGTACATTTTGTTGTACATAGCTGTTTTCCTGTGTACCAGACTTAATGGTGTTTTGCGGTGTGTCAATTGTAAAACAAAAATGAAAAGTAAATATATGGAGTGTGCAGTCATTCTAAGCGGATTGGATTTATGCGGCGTTTACGTTATAAAACGCCAGCCATGTGGAAGATTTGTCCCTGTGTGATCACGACCATACCATGGTGCATGGTGTCATAAGGACCATACTATGCAGCACAGGTAATGATGTCGCCGATACCGTGTAAATTAAACTATGGTGTCTTCGACACCCTATAATTTTGAACAATTGTTTAAAAAAAGCGGGAAAATTAGCTAAGTGAAAATTCAAATTATTTAGGCTAGTTGATTATATCCCATAAGCCATGCTGTTTAAAGCTTTGTGTAGGAAGTGCATGGTCAGAGCGTGTACTGTATCAACTCCCTGCCACGGAAAAATAACAATGCATCTTCCCAAAGGATTTTTATAACCGCTAGCTATAAATTTAGGGTGTCCATGACACCATACATATGTGCTGATTGTGTCCGAAACACCATATATAATTGCTTAGAATTTATTGTTGGTGTTCTGTACACTATATCGTTAACGCTGTTACGTAGGCTGTACGTGGACAAAACTTCCACGTGGCGGGCAACTTATAACGTAAACGCCGCATTACCTGCGTTCAGCGTGCATCTAAGCAAATTGGACTTAATTAGGTTTAGGCGTACTCCGCATTAGAGAAATGGATCAGGTGTCCCAAATCAAGTTCACGTTGTCCTGCTTGCGTCCTGGCCCCTTTTTCCGTATACTGCTTCCAGCTACCCTCCCAAGACGCTTGCGACACCCGTTTTTTGTGTCACTGTTGCCCCGTCCCCCATTTGCCGATTCTAATTTTATTTCAATTTTGTGGTACATCTCTAATATGGCCATCTTCTGTCAAATAACTAAATTAATAAGAATATCCCCATTAGGCCCACTTCCAACGCCGCGCCTCATTGAACTCGCACGCGTCCTTTGTCCTCCCCGTACCGTCTCCGTAACTCACTTGGGGCATAGGTCGCAAAGGCCCAGGTGTAAAACTCTACCCCGCTACCTTCACAACTTTCAAATACTGTGGATAGGCTGAGCCTAACTAGCCACGACCCAGTCTGGCCAGGGTGACCCAGTCCCGATCCTGCTTACTAGGGACCCAGGAGTTTTGTGGCAGTCATTCGGCATATTAAACACCCTTTGAAAACGGACCTTTCCGTTGACGGGGCTTTCTCAGGGCCTTGGTTCCGCCCCCAGTTGCCGAAATCGAGGGAATGACGGGTCAGCCTTATTACCTGTGAGCAGGCTTAGGGGATAACCCTCCTCAGGGGGACCTGCATACCGCTAGACACGTGGGCCATCATAGGGGCCAGGCCGAATACCCTGGTAAATCCGCGGGCAGCCTGCTAAGCTAAGCGGTTCCCATCGGTCCAACCGGGATCCACCGGGAAATCGTGTAAGCCGGGGTTGTCCGGGCACCACAGTGAAAATGGAGAGTGGTGCAGCTGGGATCCCTTAGGACCAGAGCTGGTCCTAGCTAGTACACATAAGGATGGGGAGCTTTAGCGGGCTCTCCTGCGTCAACGGTTGGGCGAAGCGAACAAAACAAACAAACGACGACTCGGATGAGGGGTGTTATCGCTGCCGGGACGGCAGGGGTAAAAATTGTGTTAAAATCACAACGATTAGAGAGAGCAGCGGCTACGGTAGGGGCGCTTTCGCCGATTGTCCCGGGTTAACGGGGCGGCGGACCGTGTCCCGCCGGGTATTTTTGGAGATGTCTCGTCGAGACGAATCCAGTGAGGGGCGGTTCGCCCATTTTGGAGTTGAGAGGAAAATCTCGAATCATCTGTGCCCACTAGTGGTTGGCAATAGAGATTTAGGCACGTTTGAGTGACTACAGCGGGTTGGCAGGGATTCGGACGGGGGTCCGGCGCACGTCGTTGGACTCATCTAGCCACTATGAACAAAACGAGGGGTCGCAAGTACCGGTACAATAGAGGGGTATGGGGTAGGACAACGAGGATGAAAAAAATATGGGGATTTGCATCAGTCACATGTTACAACGGGGGGCCTAAGGAAACGGGGCGATTTTACCTGAAATAGTCGTCCAAGGGGCACACACATATATATTTTTATATAGTCTGTCATAAATATATGGAAAGTAAAAGTCCGGATTCTGCTTTGACAATCCAACTTAGTGTAAGTAGCGATTGTCTCTACACGATATAGGTGAGGTTCGGGCGTTGTCCGGGGCGATTCTAGTGTCCAACAATAGTACCCAAAATGTTCTACCACTGCTCCGGTTATTCCCAGATGATACTGCCCTAGACGGGTGCGGGCCGTCAAACTAACTCCATATCCGTCGTTTTTTGTAAGCTCGAAAGCTACAGTACGTGTAAAGTTAGTTGGTTGTGAATGGTGATTGCCCGTGACCATTGCTTAATATGCAGATAAAACCAAGCAGACTTAATATTTTTGATTTCTGTCTTAATAAACTTGTTAAATTGAACGTGCAGCCAGGGGACTCTGATTCCCGGACGGTCATAACCGTCAAAGTTTTAACGTATAGTGTCGGCTGATTGGGGTTCGGCGTGATTCCTTGTTTCTGTCGGTAGGGGATCCATGTTCAGTCTTGCGCGTTGGTTGAAACAGCTTAATTCTCTCTAATTCAGTCAGATAACGACACCCGTCCCGGTAAGGATTTGACAAGCATAATGTCAGATAGATACACGGCATAATTCACAACCTTTTCGTAAAAGAAACCACAAATAATATACGGCATAATTCACAACATTTTTATGAAAGGAACCATAAATAATATAAGGCATAATTCACAACATTTTCGTAAAAGGAACCACAAATGATATACGGCATAATTCACAACATTTTTTAAAAGGAACCATAAATAATATACGGCATAATTCACAACATTTTTATAAAAGGAACCATAAATGACATATGACATAATTCACAACATTTTTATAAAAGGAGCCATGAATGATATATTTTATAAAACCAACCATGATTACTCAGTCTATTTTGCAACGTGGCTCTGTGTGATTCTGGAGCTGGAATCATGAAAACGCTCGTAACGGGGACGGAACGGGCCTGTTACATCTCGTATATTTTTAAATGGAAATTTTCAGACTTAGTTATACGGGTTGCGAATGAATTGTCACCTGCCTAAGATCTGTTTGCTAAAAAAATAGTTTGTACCGAGGTCTCGTAACTTAAGACCCCTCCAAAATTTAGTTCAGCCAAGTTGACGCCCGTGCGCAACGGGGCGGTACATTCAGGGATATAACTTAGCAGTATGGAATGTTATTTCCACGAGAGTTCGGCCTGATCGTACTAAATGGTCAGTATTTTGCTTATGACGGACCAGTGGTCACTACGAGATTTGTCCTGACCCTCGCTTGACGAGCCCAGTGCTTTCAATGTGCTTTCAACCAAGTCCTCCTCCTATATTTTGAGGGGGAAAATGACTTTTCACATAGGATTGAAAGATATATTTTGCGTGTGCCTGCGAGGTAATTTAGGTTATTTTGTCCCTGTATTACTAGGCACCAACTATTATAGTAGGTAGGTAGTATACCTATAATAGGTGATGGGATAACGCACAGCTAACAACAATTATTCACGACATAACACAGTACACATCAATATATATAATACAATTGGGAAGCACTCCTAGACACGGAGGCCTTGCGTTATCCTAGGCTGTCCTTCAGTGTAAAATTTTCGTTAACATTTCCGATACTGATAACTCATGATACGAATTTGGTCCATTTTTCTTTTAGGTGGACCCCCTTCGTTACGATGCTGGTCGTTCCACCCACTGGCGAAGGAATCCAATGCAAGGTTCCGTCACTTAGGGTTCCGCAGGTGGGTTTTCGCTGGGGCCCGTTTCCCACGCACCCGATTCTACCAGTTCCGGCGGGTAGTGGGGCATTACTTACGGACTTTTATACTCGGTCCGCGAATTGACATTTAATATCTTGAAACAACTGGTAAGTTCCTTGGTCCATGTGTTCACATCGTCCTGCCCAACGTCCCAAGCTGGTGAAGGTGGTGCAATAACTGCTCGAGCTCCGTCGTTCAGGAGATAATCGAACGAGCAGATGTGGCGGCGCACGCGGCGCATGACTTTGCTTGCTTAAATGGCAGGGGGCTTTATATCCGCCAAGAATCATGACAGTCTTGGTCTGAGGCGTCGCAATACACGTCGCCAGACGAATCAAGAACTGCATGGTAGCTCCAGGCCAGGCGATGGCAAACCACCCTTTCGATGCGGCCATTTTCACCAATGGCGATGCCATATTGTCACCCAGGATGAGGACCTTGGGCCACGTGGCAATTCCGTATCGAATGATGGTCCGTAGTTCCTCCAGAAGGCGGCCCATGACGTTGTGGCATGGTCGTGGGCGTCGACCAAAGGCGATGTCCTCTGGTCCGTGGCCGATTTCCCAGAAGGGATCCGAACGGTTAGCCTCCAGTAGTTGAGCATGGCCGGTGGCAAGAAGGACGCTCCGAAATTTCGGAATCATGAACTTTTCGACGAGCACCGTTCGCATGAGATGCGGGAGGGCAGGACGAAGGCGCTCCGTTGTCTCCGGAGTTTGATTTGTTTCTTCGGGAGATGGTCTTGATGTCTCGAGCTCCCATCTTGAGGTCGCATATATTCTGTCTGGCTTGCTCCTCGTCGAATAGATAGGTGACGAGGAGCTGGTACCCTTGCTCCGTTGAAGCATACTCGATTGGGTACTGTTTGATTGTTTGGCCCAGCGGAGCCATGTTTGATAATTCGGGCCAACGCGTGCCTTTTGAAAGAAACGTTTCGATGGGCGCGGCGTAGTTGATGGTGTAAAATGGCACGAGTGGTTGTGAAATTTGTTCCATTTCCTTGATTTGTCGGTTGATGATGCCTGCAATAATATTCATCGCCATTAGTGGCGGTTCTTGAAGGATGTTTGGTGCGGGAGCTGGAGTTCCTTGGGAGTGACGTCTTGGCTGGCGTCAGCACTACAAACGTCTTCCTCGAGGCGGTTGTCTAGGCGGTCGGACCACCTCCAGTCCAATGTCTTCGGGTCGTAGTTGTCGTTGTCCGTTGTCTTCGTCCGTTTCCAGGTCGGGATGCGCGGATAACATGTCTTCGATGTCCTGTTCTTCAAATATGTCCCTAAAAAGTTCAAACATCTCCCTCGTGCGATAGCGCGCACTCCTAGGTGGGGATCCATTGCCATAACAGGGTCGAGATGTCGGGTCGGCTGGGCGAGAGGTACTGTTCGTCGAGCTGGGGCTGGGGGTTGAAGTGCATGTTCGCGGGGAGTCATGCGCGGTATTATCACCCCAGCTTCAGCTCCGTGTGGTATGTAGTCTTCGTATACTAGACGGCGGTCCCTAGCCTGACGATGTGGTTGTCGTCGAATGGGTTGAGGAGGCTCTGTCCTCTCCTCGATCTCCTCAACAGAATGTCCCATCTCCGGGGATCCCTCACTTTCTTCAGTAGAATAGTCAAGTTCGAAGCGGGGTCATCGACTAGGTCCCGGTGAAAGTTGACTTAAGGGTATTTCGGCCTCCCAGTCTTCCCAACTAACGTGTGGTTGAGCTTTAGCTGGGGTTCGAGCGCGAGCTTTGGCACGTGCGGGTGGAGCTAGAGTCCCTCTTATAGCAGAGGGTGGGCTGCGCGGCGGTGCCTTCTTCCTCTCCCGAATAGAGGAGCCCTTGGTTGACTCGCCTATTTTTGAGGTTGTCCCACTGGCCGCGGGTGCCGCTTGCTTTCGAGATCGTTTCGATCTACCGCCTTGCGAAGATTCGAAGGGTCGGTGTTGTTTACTCATGTCTTGTCCTTGTGTATCGCGTCTCCTAGCCAAACTTTCAACAAATTCTCCCACTATTGCATCCGCTGCTATTTGAGCTTCCGATGGAGGGTGTTGTACTATAGGTTCTGATAGATATTCCATTAACTCATGTCGCATCCTGAAGTTCTCCTCGGGCCCGGGCCTCTTCCTTTTTGATCCTTTTCCTTTCGTCTAATGCCCATTCCCATTCCGCTTGTCGGTTTTGTCTCCTAGTGGTCCAGCGACCGAAGGAAGAAACATATGGGGTACTAGCCTCTTGTTCCGGTAGGGGTGATAATGCGACAGGGGTTATCCATCGGTGGGGTGGGGGTTGGGACTCAAATGTTTCGGATAGCGGGGCCTCGGTTCCGCGCTTCGCTAGGGGCGATAATAAGGGTGGAATTTCCCACCGATATGGTGGTGTTGCGGAATGCACAATTTCGGGTGATGTATTCTCGGAACTTACAGATGATACTGGTTCACTAGTCGGTGTGGTGGTTTGGGCTGGTTTCCGTCGCGGTTTAGGTACAGGTTTTCGTGTCGGGTCGGGTGCTAAATTTGGCTGACTATAGACTGGGGCGGATTGCGTGGGCCGTGGTCTGGGGGTGTCGAGTACGGTGTAATCCATTCGCCTGGGGTATATTCCTCTAGTGTGGCTTCAAATCTTAGTGGCATTAGTGGCGTGTGTGGGAGCGGAGTAGGTGGGGCGAAGTATGCGTAGCGAGGTTTAGGGTATCGTTGTTCATGCGACGGAGTAGGTTCACGATAAAGGTGGTACGGTACGGGCGGTCTGTCCGGGTCAGTGACGAGGCATTGTGAGTGAGGGCTACTGTAAGTTTGTGTAGCTATGGCGGCACGGCGTTGGGCGGGCGTCAGCGGCGAGGTTTGGACGGCATGTTCCACTACCGAAGTTGGAGATGCAGCTTGTTGGGGGTATGAGGCGAGGACTCATCTGGATCTTGTGAGACGAGTAGTTCGACAAGACCTAGGTCGTTGACGTTAAATGGTCGTAGCGAGCGACCATTGTCTGAACGTGGCAGAGCTAGAGGTCTAGTTGGTTCCTCAGTTCGGACGTCTCCTTCTTGTTCCCGGAGGGTTACGGGGGCAGCATGCCGGGCGTATTCCGGAGAGAATGTGCCTGGGGGTTTATCAAGCGCTTAAGGCAACTTAGCGGGGTCTTGTGTAGCGAGTTCCTGCGAGATAGCGGGTCATTCAGTGTCGGGAGTTCTATCGGGGTCACAGGTAGGAAACCTGTTTTGTTGCGGAGCTCCGGATGAACCTTGGGTTGGGGCCTGAATAGCCAGCTGTTCGACGACAGCACGGTGGATGTCTGCCTGAGCTTGCGTGCACTCTAAGTTAGGTTCTCCGATCTCAACACTAGTTGTGTCAGACACGCCATCTATTTTTTGGCGTAGTCTGTCAACTGCCTCTGGGTCAGCGGCCTGTAGTTCCCTGGCAAAGTATTTGTCGGCGAGAATGGTTTCTCCTGGTTCCTGTAGTGCAGCCTCGATGTATGCGGGAGGCACAGCTTTCAGTAAATCGGCCATGTCAGAAAAACTACTCAGTGGTCGGTAACATGGTTTGGTGCGATTTATATGGACTACGTGGTCAGAGGCATTGGGTTGTCCTGGGAGCTTGACACAGATGCAGGGCAGCATTACCTTAGTGATTTGGTACGGCCCACACCATCTACGTTTCAGTTTGCGTGATAGTCCTGGTGTGGTATAATATCGGTAGACCCATACATGGTCATTGACTCGGTAATCTGAAACATTGATTTTGCGATAACGTTTTCTATGTTCCTTAGCAGACTGCATATATCGATAGGCTCTATCTCTGGTTGTGGCTAACCATCGTTGTACATTTGCACGGTAAGCTTGTGCTCCGGAATAGCGTCCCCAATCAGTTTGTGCCTCATTCCAGCCGGTACGCGGGGTTGGAATCCGTGCATAAGCATAAAAGGTGGGTAGTGCTTAGAAGCGTGTACTGCGAATTGTAGGTCATAATGCAATAGGGCAGGATTTCGTCCCATGTAGTATGGTCACTCTCTGGCAAAGCTACATGGGACTTGTAACATAACGTAAACTAAAAAGTAATAGAAATAGGGATCGTCGAGCAAGCTGAAACGACTGGCCGAGTTGTATAAAAGTCGAGAAGTCAGACTGTGCAAGAGTGACCGGTGTAGGCTTAGCGCTGTTTAAAATACGGCACTAGAGAATAGTGCCGAGACTTTTCAATGCGGGTATTAAAGAATAGTGCCGTCAGTGATCTACGGGTAGTAATGCCAGCACCTTAACATTTTATCTTATTTTGGAATAAACGTTCCTTATTCGTGGTTGTTGCTCAACTGTCTGAAACGGGAATGATTAGAGCCGAGTAAGGATCACGCTGCATTGCAAAATACAGGCACGTGTACTGAACACTAAAAGTAAATACGCGAGCCACTATTTCGTCCCACCGGCATACTACTGGCCACACTCCTGACCACACAC